>MVAM01000142.1:0-41486 GCA_014825675.1 Cystofilobasidium ferigula
ACAAAGGCCTGATTGTTCTCGACATTGTGAGCGTTCAGCGGGAGCAAGAGCATGCATTGGAGGGATTCTGCAGGGCAAAGAACGAAAGTTGGGCGAAGATCGAGGATTAACGCAGGGGAGGGCAGTAGCTCGTTGGTCCCTCCCTTCATCCATATCCACCAGCACGACCCGCCAGACAAGCCATGGACCGCAGCACAGTCGCCTGAGCATCTACCAGGTGCGCTTGAGTGCATGGCCTCCTCTAGCCACGACACCAGCTGTTAGCTGACCAGCGTGCCACCCCCTGTCCTGCCTTGCAGCCAGCCCTCCCGACGACCCTCCCATCCATGCTGTCGACAGTCAGGACGCCCGACCCGCTGTCGTACGACCTCCCGCCAGCCCCACCCACCCTCAGCTACACACAAGCCTCATCCGACTCGCAGCATCCTTACGGCTCGACGGCCAGCTACGCCGCCCCATCACTCGTCGCCGGCCAGCTGCCTCCCGCCGAGCCGTCTGCCTCGCGCTTCTCGACTCGCCGCTTCCCGACCCAGCCTTTTGGCGGCGGCGGCGGTTCGAGTAATGTCAGCGCTGCACCACATCTTGACGCGAGTGCGCGCCATGACGGGACGAATGAGAGCTCGTCCAAGCTCGCAAAGAAGGGCTCGCGCCCGTTCCTCGGCTGGTTCGCGCGCAAGCTGCGCAAGTCGATGGGCGCCGGAACCGCCGCTGATGCGGGCAGACCCAGTCCGCTTGGGACTCTGCAGCCACCGAGAGGCGCTCATGCTCTGCGCAGGTCGTCTCGGGGCGGCGGGGGTGCGTTGATGGGTGGCGAGCCCACCGAAGACGGTGCGGGTGCTGCGCAGCCGACCGCCAGCAGCAGCGGCCAGCAAAGCGACTACGGCCGACTGGTCGCCAACAACGGCCTGAGTTATCTGCACGCCGGCTCCAGCAGCGGCGAACGAGGGCGGGACAACATGTCACACGTGTCCGAGGGCGACCGGGGCTCGTCCGCCAGCAGAGGTGCGGACAACGGCGAGGAGGACGGGGGCGACTACCAGTCGGTCGCAACCTCGCTCGACCCCTTCCCTCCGTCGCACCATCGCTTGAGCACGCGGCACCAGTCCATCTCGTCCTCACGATGGACACCCTCGTCCTTCACCGCTTCCTCGTCCTCGTCGACGCTCGACGACTATTCGACTATGGCATCTGCGTCCATCCAGCACCGGCCGTTGTCGCAGCACACCTCCTCGCCCTGGCCACATCGCACGCCCTCCTCCACCCGGCCGTACCGCTCGCGGCAAGGTTCTGAGGCGCATCCCGACTACCACTCACGCGACCACACGCCTGACGCGGCATCCGCAGTCGAGACGGAGGCGACGGACGGACAGTCGGCTATGCACTACGACGCGGACGACAACGCCTCGCTCCGGCCGATTCCCCCTTCTATTCCTCCTTCTCCCAGCCCATCTCACCCTTCAGCCCACACGGTCGCGCCGTCGTTCACGTCGAGCAGCTTGCGCTCGCAGTCGTACGCGGCGTCCCTTGCGCCGTCGAGCCGCGGCTGGCGGTCGATTGCGACTGCCGCGACGCCGACGACGGCAGAGACGAGCGTCGACAGCGCGTCGACGAGCACTGGCGGGGCAGAGAGCATCTTCATCCACGGTCCGATGGCGCACATCGCTCAGGTGCCTGTGGCACAGGCCGACGAGCAGCCGGGTGCTGGCCCGAGCACCGGACCTGCCCCTGCCCATCAGCAGCTGCGCACTCACGCCCGACGCAGCAGCTCGGCTTCGGGTACGATGCTCGAACCCTCTGTGCCCTACCTGTCTAGTCCGCTTGCGTCGCACGCCGCCGGTAGCAGCAACAACGGCAGCACGCCCGCCGTCGGCCGTCCGCGTGCACCGTCTTCGCCGACCGCACCGAGCAGCGCCTCCGCCACACGCTGGGGCACTCCCGCTTCACCTCCACCGCTCGTGCGACCTGCGACTTCAGCCGGCTCACGCGATGCGGCCTGGCAGCAGACCGTCCGTCCGCAATCGCTCCTCTCGCACGCGCTCGCGACGGCTGCTCTCGCCAGCCCTGCGCAACACAACCGCGCGGACTCGGCGTCGCTTCATGGCGCGCAAGGTGGGCTCGAACCGCCCGCTGTGATCATTCCGCTGCAGCAGCTCGGGTCGTCCTTGTCCACATCGCCGCTTCCTCACCACCACAGCTTCGCGGGTGTCTCACCGACTGCTGCCCACTTCGATCCGCTGTCACACATTCCCTCTTCGCCTCTGCACGCCTCCCATCTGTACGCTCCCGCCCCGACGCACTCAGCTTACCACCCACGCAACAACCCGGCTCCGCTCGCAGCGCCCAACGACAACGCCTCGCTCCTCACCCTTGCCTCATCCTCCTTCTTCGCCTTCCCAACCGCCGCGCCTGGCAGCGTCACCAACGGCTCGGTCCTCACCAACCCCAACGGGTCGATCTTCAACGGCAACCCCGGCCGCAGCGGGAGCAGCGTCATGAACGTGTCCATCCGACGGGGCGTCGAGCGCTCCGAGAGTGTTTCATTCTCCTTCACCGGCACCGGCGGCGGCGTTGGTGGTATCGGTGCTGGGGGGTACGGCACTGCGCCCTCGGCGGTCGGAAGAAGGTACGACGATCCGGCATCCTCCGTCCGCGCCGTTCGCCGCAAGGGTTCATGGGAGTCGGGCGAGTCGCGCTGGTCCGCAGCGGCGGTTGCCATCGGCGGGGGAGGAAACGTCGCGCCTTCGTCGGCGTCCATCCTCGGCCAGCAGCGCTATTATCCGCGCGGCGGCGGCGGCGGAGGGCACGCCGGCGACCGCGACTCGATTGCGGGCCTCTGGGGCGGGCCGAGCTGGGCGAGCGTGGCCGGCGGTCGGCAGGGCTCCATCCTCGCGGGCGACGGCGTCGACGAACAGCCCGAGAACAGCGACGGCGCGCACTCAGTCAGCTTCTCGTTCCGCAGCGGGGACGCCCGGCGCCATTTGGACGAGCACGACAACGATGATGATGGGGAAAACGAGGACGAGGACGGGGGCAACAGCAGACTGAACCACCGGCGGGGCAGACGGTCAAGCAGCGTTCACTCGCGACGGTCCTCTACCTCGTCGCGCTCGTCCTCCCGCTCAAGGTTCGCCACCTCGTCCGACGACGACGATGTATTGCCCGCCGTCGCGACCATCGACGTTCCGCCCATCATCCTCCCGATGGACTCCGCCTACTCGCGGCGCGACAGCGGTGGCCTGGAAGGTAGCATCGAAGGGTTCGACGGGGCGAACGTCGGGTCGGACGAGCGCGAGAGCGCGACGGAGGAGGAGGAGGCGTGCACGCCCGGGCCGGTCGAGGCGTTTCAGCGGCCGCTCGGCACTTCCTTCAAGGGGTCCTGAATTCGCAGATGTGAGATGTGTTGAGCGGTCGGGTTTTAAGGCGCTCAGGTGCGCACCTTCGACGGTCGGATCGTCCGCCCTCGACCTTCGACTGACAACCCCTTCCTCCCCGCAAGTCTGACGGAGCGCGCCCATTCTTGAGCGTAGTAAGATACATCATGACCTTCACGATCACAGGCCGGGCGCGCGACTCGCGGGTATGGTCAGGCCTCCGCTCAAGGCCATGCGAGCTCATGCGCAAGCAGAAGCATGCGCCATGATACACTGCGAGTAAAGCTAGTCTATGGGGTACAGTTGTCCATGCGAGCAAGGCAACGGATGCAAGCGAGTGTGCGGGTCGTGAAGAGAAGAAAAGGGATGACGGACAGCGCTACTTGTTCGCTTCATGACGTCGGCTAAGGGCGAGAAGCTCGTCCAACGTGCCCGGCTCGGCCTCGAGCACCATGCTCCGCAGAACGCCGCCCTCTTTTTCGAGCAATTTGGTAGGCGTGTCGCTGGCGTCGTCCCAAATCAAAGCAGGCGTCAGTTGAAGACGGGCAGCTGAGCGCGAGAAAGACCGAAGGGCGCACAACTCGGCGATGCGTCCGTCCTGCAGGACCAGCAGTCTGTCCATGTCGATCACGGTCGAAAGACGATGCCTGCGCAGACCAGAGGCAAGATCGTTAACGAGATCCCAGAAATGTCGGACGAGCAGGGGAGCGCACGCTATGACGAGCATAGTGCAGTCGGAGGGCAGCTCAGCGCGCAGCGTTTCTTGAACGAGAACGTCCGTAGCGTGGTCGATGCCGCTTGTTGCCTCGTCCATGATCAGGAGGTTAGAGTTGCGCAGAAGCGCTCGAGCAAGCGCCAGAAGTTGCCTTTGTCCAGCGCTCAAGCTTGTGCCTCCTGCACTCGGTGAATCCAGTCAGTGGAGAGAGCGGACGCGGAAACGGGAACAAGAGACTCACCACTCGAAACGGGCGTATCGAGGTGAAGCTTGACTTTGCTGCACTGCGGAGGTTCGGAGAGCGCAATCGAGGAGGGAACCAGGGTTGACGTTGAGGTGCCGGTCGACGTCGAGGGCTCAGGCTCCGAAGCCGTTTCTACCGACGCCGCCGACGACGCGGGCGCCGAAGGGGTGATGAGGTGCACCCGCCGCAGCATGTACAGCAGCTCGGCGTCCGTGTACTGCTGAGCCGGGTCGAGATTCGAGCGGATGGTGCCCTTGAAAAGCGCGTTGGCGTCTTGCGGAACATAGGTCACGCGCTGCCGGAGGTCGCGCACGCCAATCTTGGTGATATCGACGCCATCGATCAGAATCTGACCGGCTGAGGGATCGGTGAAGCGAAGCAGCGATAGAGCGAGCGCTACGAGTGATAAATGGTGAGCTTGCAATTAAGAAGGCAAGGAGCAGGGCGACGCACTGCTCTTACCCGAGCCCGTGCGACCGACGAGGCCGATCCTCTCGCCCGCTCGGACGTCGAAGGAAACGCCGTGTAGGACCGACGGCAGGTCAGGGTTGTACTTGACGACGAGGCTCTTGACCCTGGTCAAGGCCAAACGTGTCAGCTTCCGAGAGAGCGAGGATGGCGGAGTGGGAGACGCACTCAATAAAAGGCTTGCCGGGGTGCGAAGTCGGCCATGCCGCAGGCGGACGTGCTCCTTCGATGACCCAGGGTGCCTCTTGCGGCAGTTGCAGGTCTTTGGGCAAGCAAAGTCAGATATCCTGATGCACCTTTGATGAAGGCGGACGTACACTCGCTGACCCGCTCGACCGCGTTAAACGCCATTTCGAGAGCGCTGACGTTGCGGCAAAGCCAGTAGAGGGCGGAGACGAACGCTGCAGGTACAAGGAGGTGAGCGAAAGAGACGTCAGCAGCGGTGAACGATGAACTCACACTGGGTCGAAGTGATGGCCAGGGCAGAAGAGCCGCTGCTCGTGGACGTCATGATCGCGAAAATCATGCTCAAAAAAGTCGCCACCGCACCGAGCGCGTCAAAACGCATGGTGAGCCAGCGGTTCGTCGCCCAGTTCCAATAGATCTTGGAGATGAGGTCGTCGACATCTTTCTCGAACGCCGCGAGAAACCATCCCTCCCGTGCGAAAGACCGCACGGTGGTGATCCCCTCAAGCAGTTCTCCGAACGATGCGAACAAGGGCGATCGCGCCGTGCTCATCATGCGGCGGAGGTCTCTGCTCGTCCTAGCGTACTTGACCGAGAGATACCCGTACGACTGCATGGCCGCAGGGCGGTCAGCTCGGACGCAGAGGCAGGTGACGATTTTGAACGTACCAGCGCGAGGAAGAAGGCGGGGCCGACAAAGTACGGCTCGACGGCGATGATGACCGCTACCGAAGCGATGCCGCTGGCTGTCCAGGCCAGCGTCGTGCGTAGGGTGATGGCCAGGTTGCCGTCGAGGGCGGCGACGTCAGCGCTGAAGCGGTTGAGCAGGCGGCCGGCTGGAATTGTGTCGAAGGAGCGGACGGTGGCCTTGACGACGCGGGGGAGGAGCCGGTCGTGCAGCGAGACCGCAGCACGATACGCCGCGAGGTAGGAGACTGAGATCTGGGTGACCGAGATGAGGAGTATACCGAAGGAGATGCCTGCGTAGATGCTCAGGTAAAAGAGCGGCTTCTCGAGCGCGCTGGGACTAAGAATGGTGGGCGTGGACCGTCAACGACAGTTCAGAGTGGAGCTAAGCAGAGAGCCTTACAGTTGCAGCCCAAGGTACTCGGCGCCCTGGTCGCTGTACGCCTCGCCCCAAACCTTGAGCCAGAACCCTGGGAGGAACCGACCGGTCAGCGAGTGACCTTAATGATGCTGAAGCGGAGCGTGAGACGTACGAGAGAGTACTGACGAGCCCTGATGGACACAAAGAAGTAACGCCGTGAGGATCCAGAGCGCGAGTCCGCTTGCACGGACGTAAAGACGATAGATGTCCCACGACACGTTTTTCTCGCTCCGTTCTTCAGCCTCCACGAGCTTCCTCGCTGTCTTCAGAGGACGCGCAGCGGCCTGCTTGACCGCCGCGTCGAACGCCCCCTCCTTGGCCGTCTCGTCGTCCGGCAGTTCGGCGTTGACGAGCGCGTGCTCGGCGTCCTCCGCGAGGACGCTGGGGAGCAGGCCTTGCGCGCGGAGAGAGTCGATGGAACCCTGAAGGACGATGCGGCCCGACTCCAGCTTCACCAGGTAGTACGAACGCGGTAGGACGATGTCAAGATGGTGCGTGGCGAGGACCTGGCAAGACAGGCGATTAGCAGCCGCAGAGAATCAAACAAAAACGGAAAACGCACCATTGTCCTTCCCTTCATCAAAGGGCCCACCAAGCAGTCGACGAGGTGACGGGTCGTGCCGACATCCAAAGCAGCGAGCGGATCATCAAGAAGGCAGACGGCAGCCTTAGAGTAAAGGACGCGAGCGACGGCCAGCCGAGCCTTTTGCCCGCCGGAAAGGACGACACCGCGAGGTCCGATCTCGGTTGCGTCGCCGTCCTCGAGCAAGAGGAGGTCGTGGAAGAGGTGGCAGGCGTACAACACGGCGTTGTAGCGGTGCTCGTCGAACGGCTCTCCAAAGAGGATGTTCTCTCGGATTGACTTGCCCTGGAGGAAGGGGGACTGCGCCGCGTATGCGACGCTCTGTGTAAACCCGCCAGCGACCGTGCGGCCAGTCTTAGGCAGGAAAACATTGCCGCTGACGCAATCCAGTTCGCCAAGGAGAGCGAGCAGGAGCGCAGTCTTGCCTGAGCCGACGGGCCCACTCAGGACGGTGAGCTGAGGAAAGATTGGATACGTCAGCGACAATTTCGTTTGGCGAGGCCAACGGAAAGTGCACACCTTGCCCTGCGGGAACTCGACGTCGACCTCGAGCTGGAAGGCGTTCTCGTCCCGCACGTCGTCGACGCTCGAGAGCCACCGGAAGACGCCGTCGCGGATAGCGAGGCGCTTGTCGGCAATCTTCGGCGGCGTTGTGCTTCGTAGGGTTGTGACGAAGTCGGGCACCTCGGCTGCAGATCAAGAAAAGACGTTTGTCAGTGATTCTTGCGCCGCATAAGCTCAGCTGCGAGATGAACCCACGCTCGGCAAGGAAGGCTTCCAGCCGATCTAGCGAGAGCTTGCTCTGCGCCCAGACCACCAGCTGCGACGGGATGGTGCCCAGGGGACCCGCGAGCATCTGCGGTGATGAGAAATATCAGCTGATGGGCTTTGAGGTACAGGCCTGCCAGCGAAACGGACCTGGTAAAGCGACAGGGCAGTGAAGGCGGTCGAGACCGTAAGCTGGCCGTGGCCGAGCGTGACGAAGCACCAGAAGCTGATCAGGGTGATAAGAATGGGCGACAGGCTGAGAAAGACAGGGTGCTATCAGCGCACGGCAAGCTGTATTAGGGCAGACAACGCACCCCCAAACAAAATTGAACAGGACGGCGTTGGTTCGGCCGGCGAGGATCCACTTCATCTCCTTCTCGCGCGCCTTGAGCGCCTTGCCCATCCAGCGCTCCTCCCAGGCGAAGAACTGCAGCATCGAACCCATCAGCTTCAGCGAAAAGATTGAACATGATGCAAAGGTTCATCCGGACCTTAAGGGGCTTGATGCTGAGAACGAGCTCGTTCATGACGGTCATCCTGCCGTAAGGCGACAGCGTCAGCCGTTGCTGAGGTCGATGACAGAAGTCTCCTGAGAACGCACCTGACATCTCGTGCCTCGACGTTATGCTTGTTGATCTGAGCCGAATGCAGGGCCTCAGCGAAAGGTCGGACGACAAGCGAAGCGGATGGAGAGCGGACCTTAACAGCCCGGTTGCGCAGATGGGTGTTGAAGGGCAGGAGGACGAGCAAACCGGCCGCGCCTGCGAAGGCCGAGAGCCCAAGAAGCCTGCACGAGCACCAGCGATCAGCAGCGACCGGCGAAAGTGCAAGACACGAGAGTACGTACTGGTAGAGGAAGATGGAAGCAACGACGATCTCGATAGGCGGCGAGTACAGGTCACTGAAAGTCGCCAGTCAGCGCATCCTCCTAGAGATGTGACCTGAAAGGACTCACGAAGCGTTGGTGATGCGGTTCGAGATCTTGACGACGTCGTTGCTCATGAGGCTGACGATTTTGCCAATGTCCGCTCCCGTTGCCGGCTTCTTCGTGACCTTGTCCTCGGAGTTTTCCGGCTCGTGCGAAACGACGCCTGAGAAGTCTTTACGCTTCAGCGCCTTGTAGTAAATGGCGCTCATGAGCGCGCCCCTTGTGCGGATCTCTGACGGCGTCGGGGGACCAAGCATCAGCTTGTGATTGAAGGTTCAGCGAAGATTGACCACGCACCAGCGCCACTCCCACATCGTCGCGAGAAGCCACTGAGGACGACCTTGAGAAGCGTTGCAGCCAAAGCTGTCGCAGCGAAAAGGTAGGCGGTGCGCACGGCCGCCGGCGACGGATCCTCGATGGCGTCGAGCACCTGCTTGAGGCAGAAGGGCGCTGCGTACGCGAGGAAAACGCAAGCGACCGAGCTGCAAGTGTGGCCGGTTAGCTGGTTAAGTAGAAGGGGAGCGGAAGGAGTAAGCGCACCAGATGAAGTCGCCTAGAATGCCGCGGATGTTCAGAAAGACGATGCAGCGGAAGAGGCTACGGTCGGGATGCTTCTCCCTGTAACACCGACAGCCCAGCAAATGAGCAGGAAAGGCTACTACCGAGACAAGTCTTGTGCTCACCGGTAGTACGAAAAGCGCTCTCGGCTGGGTCCAGTTGCGCGCAAAGGTCCGATGTGCCAGACTTCCTCGTCCTCCAGCTTTTTTCCCCATCCAAGCTCAAACAGTGGTGCCATAAAGCTGTAAGAGATCCAGCTCCACAGGCTAGCCTCCTCCTCCGGCGAGCGGCCGCCGATGCCGGGCGGGTCGGCGAAGGTGTCGTCTGGAAGAGCGTTGACCGGCAGGGACAGGTGCAGGGCGAGGAGCGCAAGAAGGATGGCGAGCCGCAGGAGCGTCTGCAGATGCACGGCCTTGAAAGCCGCGAAGGCGAGGGCCACGTTGAGCACATCGGCAAAGCACAGGGAGAAGTGGATCGCGAAGGCTGGGTACACGGGTGTGGGCGAAGGTCGGAAAGCGACGTGAGCGGTCGTGATGAGCTGCAGCGCGTCGCCGTCAGCCGGTGAACTTGCCCTGGGAGCAGCAGGAAACATCAACGCACCCATACAATGGTCGTGGCAAATGCCTGTGCAAGCGGTGCCCAGGACGGAAAGCCCTGCGCCTCACCCACATCGCCTGCGCGCACAAACTCCTGCACGACGCCGACTGCGGACACCGCTGCGCCCGCAAGCCCGAGCGCGACGAACCCCGCCCACTTCCAGCGCGGCATGCGACGTGGCTGCAGCTTGTCCGGCGAAACGCCGAGAATGTCCTCCCAGACCAGGAACCTCGGCAGGCGGGCGTTGGCGGACTTGACAAGGCGCGGGAAGACAAGGGTGGTCGCCAGCAAGAGGGGAAGGACGGCGTTCAGGAGGAGAAAAGCGAGCGTCTCGAGCATCCAGAGCTGTCGCAGCTAGCTCAAAGGTGTCAGCCAGCTGCTTGAGGAGACATGGGCATAGCTTGAGAGGGGGATTGACAGGGACAAGCTGCTTCGGCGGTGAGGCGAGGGAGGAAAGCGCTTCCTCCCCTCGACCTTCCGGCACGCCTTGCCCGCCGACGACCTGCCAAACGACCTGCATCGGATGCTCCGTCTGCTGTCTCTTCATGCGTGAAAGCCACTTATTTCTCCCAATGATGTGCCGGACGAGCTTAGGCGGTTGGTGTCGCAGAGGCAAGGAGGTCGAGGGGCGAGGGAGCTGGAGGTACGTCGGACGACCGAACGCTGCCAATCTTGACTTGCCTCTGCGGTGCCGCACAAGGTGTGAGCAGATGCTCCTGAGCTTACAGAGGTGATGCTGACGCGCTGACGAGGGCTGCGAGAGAAGGACAAAGGTCGACGGTGCAGGTCGTGCTTGAGGTTGGGCCGCACGCGGATGTCTTCGCCGACGGCCGATGATCAGCCTGCATGCGTCTTCTCGTTCACATGCTCGACTCGCAAAGCAAGGTAGACTGGCAGGACAGCATGTCTAGCACGATGAGATTCTAGAGATACAACGGGCGCTTTAACAGAGCGCAAGCAAGGCAGAGACGGCGCAGAAGGCGCGCATGCGCAGCAAGCATAAGTCCACCAAGACTAGATCAAGCGACGAATTTGAGCGAAATAGCCGTCAGCGCCGTGCTGAGAATGAACCTGTCATCGTGAGAGTGGTCAGCGCAGGCGCAGCGTTTTGAGTAGAAGGGTAGAAGGTACATGACGGCGTACTGCGGCAGGAGAAAGGCTGCGAGCGTATCGGATCCGCCTTCTGGCGCGCAAAGCTGCGTGACGACCAGCTGGTTGACGGCTGTCGGGGTGCCCGACTGAAAGAACAGCGGCATTTGTCAGAGAGAGAGAGAGAGAGTACGAAAGAGCTAGCGAAGAGGACTGACGAGCAGCATGGCGACGAACCGCAACATCTTGTCCCCCTCGGGGTAAAGGGTCGTATGCGCCGACAAGCTCTGCACGAAGGCGATGCCAATGACGGGCAGTATGACCATCTTGGTCAGGAGCAAGCTCTGTGCGAAAGCGCAGAAACCCCCGGGTCAGCTGGCTGCGAGGCGAGACAGCTGGAGTTGAAGGACGAACAAAGATCGCGGCGAGCGGCAAGCGAGACCACGAGTCGGGTCGCTTGAGACGCGCAAAACTTGCGCCAAGAAGGATAAGACCCCCTGGCACGGTGATGTTGCCTAGGAAGACGGCAGTCTGCTTGGCGCGCGGATCAGCAACAGAGTAGGAGCTTCGGCAAGGCGCCGACGAACTCACAGCCTGGATCCAGGCAAGAATAGGGGTGCCATCGGGGGCGTACGGCCTGCGCAAAGGTGTCGGACCGGTGGTTCGCGTCAGCAGAGGTGCGAATGTGGGTGGAAGGCGAGAAACTCACATGCGCGTCCCTGACCACCCCTCGACGTTGTCGACGAACAAGCTCTTGAGCGGCGGAACGAGCGCGCACACGAGCGCAATGATGAGGCTCGTCGTGATCGGCGTGAAGAAGGAACGCACGATGCCCCAAATGGTGGCAAGCACTCCGCCCTGTTTGCTCGCGTGCGAGTGGTGCGTATGCCGAGAGCGGTGCGACATGGCGCGCGAGGGGGAGCGCGAGCGCGAGCGTCCGTGGGAGGGTGAGTGCGCGCGCGAGGCCGGGATCGGGTTGAGCTTTCGCCCGCGCGAAGCGGCAGTGCTGTCGGGCAGCTGCGCGCAGGAGACAGACTCGGTCTCCGCGGCAGACAACTGGCGCGTGAGAGAGGTCGTGAGCGACAGCGGGCGGGATGCGACCTGCTGAACGCTTGGTCCGGCCGCGGTGGAGTGGTACGGGCCCGCTGTATCCTCCTTGTCAAGCTCAAATGCGTCGGCCATGCTTGTCGGCTCTGTCTTCTCGACAGCATCCACCACCGCAGACTTGACGTCACGCAAGCCCAACCTGCCCTCTGGGTCCTCAGCCGATCTACTCCCGCGCAGGCGCTTGAGCAGCTGTGCGATGCCCCGCTTGTTACGCCGCATATGTTCGGTGAAGCCGTACGGCACGTCCTCCTCGTGCCAGCCTCCCTCCGGCTCGATGAAGTCCCAGGCGCAGACCTTGTACAGCCCGGTGAAGAACGTGACCTACGAGCGCTGACGCGTCAGTTCGTGCAGAATTCCATGCGAAAAGAGGACGCGCTCACGTTGTAGACGGCTATGAAGATCGAGACGAAGCCGACGCCGAGCTCAGAGTCGGTGGCCGGGTTGAACGGCTCCTTGGTCGCGACTGACTGGACGATTGCCGTCGGCAGGTTTCCCCAATTGCTGAGCATACCACTAATCAAGATGCCGACCTGCGGTCGAGCGATGCATTCAGAAGTCAGTCTCGTCGTCGTCGGCGGCGGTGTCCCAACTGCTGCTGAAGCCGAAGGAGGGTGCACCTGAAAGTGGCGCGGCACCCAGAAGATCGATCGGATGATGAGCGCCATGAATGCGCCGGTGACTTGGTAGAAGACGGCCGTCATGATCAAGGGACCAAGGGCGGAAATGTTCTCTGAATTGAAGGACGGCACGATGCCTGCGCGGACGTCAAGAGGGTGGATCAGCGCCAACATGTTCGTGGTCTACGTTCAACAGAATAGACACTCACTGCTGAAGATGAGACCCGGCAGAGCGACGTTCAGGCAGACTTGTGAGAACCCCCGACTCTGCGAGGTTGGTATTTCCGAATCAGCTCGGTTCGGCCGCAGGAACGGTGTCAGGGCAAGCAAGGGCTCAAAACGCACTGCTGCCGGAGGGAAGACGCCCGCCTTGGTAAGGAAGAAGCCCGAGGCGCAGGTAATGATCATCTGCGAGGCGTACGTAGTGGGTTCGAGTGTCAACCTCGCGCCGTCGAGCAAGCAGGAGTAAGGGCCGCGGCGGACCTTGAGGATCGGCGTCAGGGCCGTCCAGATCAAGTCTCCTGCGGACGGCATCGTAAAGGACGAGGGCGCGACAGACGACGAGCTGGAGGGGAGGAGGGGACAGATGAGGGCGAAAAACTGGGAGCGAGCGTTGTCGCGGCGAGGGCAGGGCAGGGTGAAGGGGCCAGGTGACCTTGACGCTGGTCCGGTCCGACCACAGACGCACGAGCAAGAGGGCAAGTCAGTCAGCCGCACGCATCAGGACCGGGACGCTTTAAGACCACTCACACAGGCGGATAACGACAAGGTTGCAGTCAGGCAGAATCACGCTGCGTCTGGACGGGGCGTTGACCTGCTGGTGGTCGCAGGGCCTGCAGGGGGAGGAGAGGAGCTCCGTCGGCGAGCTGCGGACCTGATTCGGAATTATAACGGTCAATTACAGCTTAGATTGGATCAATTACGCTCAAGTGTTACGCTGCTTCAACTCCGTTCCTCGTCGGCCGCGGCGAAGCGACTTGCTTCCCCATGACACCTGCCGGCGTCTTGGGCTCTTTCTTCGAGAGCAGCTTGGCATCCGTCGCCCATCTATCCCACTCCTCTCCCCACTCACCCGCACGATGGCCGCTGTCGCCCTCGACGCCAGCACACGCTCATCGCTCGACTTCGAGCTCAGCACCCTCAACGCCTCGACCGGCGCGCAGCCCGTCGCTCTTGAAACGCCTGCGGACCTCAACGACAGTCGGCGTCAGTCATGGCTCTCGAAGGGTGAGCCAGAGAGCGTCGGCGGCCTGCGCTCAAGGAGGGAGAGCTTTCGCGAGTTCGAGGCCGAGCTGCCGCCCGTCGTAAGTGCCTTCATCTCTCGTCAAGAGGCTGTGGTCGAGCATTTGGACGATCAGCCACGCTCCCGTCCCCTCTGCGTCGTCAAGGATGTTGACCTACCTTTTGTTTTGCAGGACGGCGGCGTCCGTGCTTGGTCCTTCCTGGCCGCTTCCTACGTCCTGGAAGTCCTCGTCTGGGGCGTGCCGCTCGCGAACGGCATCTTCCTCGAGTACTACGAGCGCGAGGTCTTCCCGGACTCGCCGTCGTCCCTGCTGCCGCTCATCGGAACGCTCGCGTCCGGCATCAACTACCTGCTCGCGCTCGTCACCATGCCCTTCTTCGTTGCGTTCCCGAGATGGCGGCAGCCAGCCATGTACTTTGGCCTGGTCATGTGCATCGCTGGCCAACTCGGCGCCTCCTTCTCCGACACGCCCAGTGAGTGCTTCCGCGACTTCAACAATATTGCAGGGACCTGACCTCGCTGGACTTGCGGCTCACTACAGTGCAGCTGCTCATGACCCAGGGGCTCGTTCTGGCAATCGGCGGGTCGCTGATGTACTGTGCGTTGTACGCGCCCATTCAACTAGGCTCGTTGCTGACTGCGTCGTGTCGGTTGCGCGCACAGGGTCTGCCGCGACCTACCTATGGTGCACTTTGTTGCTACTCTTCAAGCGTCGGTTGTCGCATCGCTGACAACAAGTGTCTTCCCCCAGGGAATGGTGGGTCGACCGCCGAGGCATGGCCGTTGGCGTCCTGTTCAGCGGCACTGGCATCGGAGGCTTCGTCGTCCCGCTCATCATCGACATCCTGTTGCGCAAGTACGGCCATCGAACGACACTCCGCGCCATGGCGGTCGCCTTCACGCTCTTGACACTCACGGCCGTGCCGTTCATCCGCGGGCGCGTGCCTGACAAGGCCGCCAAGGTCAACCGACGGCTCAGCTTCACGTTCATGAAGAAGAGGGTTTTCTGGTTCCTGTTGTTCATCAGCACGGTCCAGGGCGCTGGGAACTTCGCCCCACAGCTGTTCCTGCCGACGTTCGCAACGACCGCGCTCGGCATGTCCGCGTTCCAGGGCACGCTCGTCCTTTCGCTCATGAATTTCAGCAGCGGCATTGGCTACCCCGTCTTCGGCCACAGTGCGTGTTGGATTCATCGCAAGACGGTAGTGCCCAGGACTGACTTCATCTTTTGCGGTTCAGTCTCGGACAAGCACCCCCACTGGGGCCTCCTCGCCTGCAGCACCATATCGGTCTTGTCGACCTTCTTCCTCTGGGGTTTTGCGACGTCGCTGCCCACGCTCATCATCTTCGCCCTCATCTTCGGCTTCGCCTCGCCCGCCTACGGTGCCTTCTGGAGCGCCTTCACGCAGGAGTCGGCGGGAACGCCGTCCGAGACGATCCTCCTCTTCAGCATCTTCGTCGCGTCCAAAGGCGCTGGCACGCTCTTCATGGGGCCCGTCGCGTCGGCGCTACTCTCCTCGTCCGAGGGGTCGAGCTTCGTTGGCTCGAAGGGCGCGTTCGGCGTCGAGCACGGCCGGTGGGCGGCCATGATCCTCTTCTCGGGCCTGTGCGCCATCGTTGGCGCACTCGCGGCGGCGTCGGGCTTCATTCCCAAGGGCAGGCTCGAGCAGAAGATGATCGAGGAGCGCGCGGAGTGAGAGTTCTGCTTGGAACGGGTTTGAGGGTTTGTACGAGCAAGAAGAAGGTTAGGACCAGGCACTACATATGGACGTTCTCAACCTGCGCAAGCCATTCGCAAGCTTGGGAAGTAGCTGGGCGCGGGCGTTATGGGGCATGGCATGACACAAGACACGAGGGAAATAGGAGGCTGTGCGAAACAGGCCGGATGGGTGGTGCTGCGGAGAGGCCTTCATGCACGCGGCACGGCACCGCGTGTCTGGTCCATCAGGTACTGGCCGATGGCCTTCGTCGGGTCGTTTAAGGCGTTGGTAAGGTACTACGAGACCAAGACAAGAACCAGGTGAGCAACCTGCTAGTTATGAGGCGATGGAGAATCCGAGGTGGCGCACCTTCTGCAGCACCCGCGGATCGTCGTCGAGGATCTCGACCATTTCCCTCAGCTCCGCGCTCAAACCTGAGCCTAGTGAAGGAGCGATGGGTGGGGCAGAGTATTGCGTCGGCGTGTGAGAGAGGGCGGGCGAAGCCGTCCGGGCTGAGGTGTCGAGCGAACTGCATTCGAGGCTGAGCGGCGAGTTACTGAAGGTGGTCGTGAGCGCGCCTGAAAAGATAAGAATGGTCAATGGACGCCCGTTGATGCATAAGAGAGCCGAGGACGCACGAGGGCCGGAGGGACTGCCGATGCTGGTCCGCGCCGGCGTCGAACCACCCTCAACTTGCCCGTTGCCCTTGGCGAAGGAGCTCGGGCTCGAGATCTCCATCCCCCTTACGTTGCCTTTGCGAGGGCTGAGCTCGCTGCGCCCGTACTGGCCCGAGCCGTGTGGAGGCAGCGCGCTGAAGCCCGCCGGCGGGGATCGCGACTTGGACTTGACTGCTTGGGTGGCTGACGCTGACCCCCTGCGCCCGAGGGCAGACAGAAATCCGCCGGGATTGCTAGCGACCGAGGCGATCGAGGACGAGATGGACGGGCGCGAGGTCATGAGGTCCGTGCTCGTTCGGTGGCCGCTGCTGGGGCCGATGGTTCTGACGCTCGCAGACGACGGCGACGCGCGCATGTTGCTACTGCTACCGTTGCTGCCGATGCCGACCGCGAGCTGCGGATACGGCAGGTTTGGCGGCGGACCTGACGGCGGCGAGACGTTGCGCATTTGCGTCGCCTGGATGGTCGGGCCCTGACGGAGGGGGAACTCCTCGGAGGCGCCTGAGGTGTGCGACGCGCCTGAGACGTTGCGCGAAGTCGGCTCAACTATGGTGCCGAGCATGCCGGGCAAATTGCGGCGGGTACCCGTTCGAGATGACTCTGTTGAAGGGGACGTAAATGTCAGCTGCTGCTGCAATAGCCGTGAAGGGGTGAAGACGTACCTCCGCCGGTCGTTCGCCACTTCAACCAGTCGATCAAGCCCGTCTCTGCATGCTGCAGCTCGTTCACTTTCTTCGCGAAGGCGACAGCGCGCTCGCCGGGCGAGCGAAGGCTTTTGATGTCTGTGTAAACCATCGCGCGCGGCCACTTACCCGTCTTTGCGAACGAGTTGGCCGTAGGCGACAGATGGCTCTCGGCGAGCGACACGCGCGAAGCCTGGACGTTGGCCGACATGTTGGCATAGAATGGCTGACGAGCAGGATGGCCATGCTGCTGTTGTTGCTGCTGCTGCGGTCCGAGGGAGGCCATCGATGTCGTCTTGCGAATGGCGGAAGCGCTCGACTGCTGGCTCGACACCGACAAGCGAGCATGCACGTCGTCCGACGCCCGATGGCTCGTCGATGGAGGCATGGCGGAAGCCTGAGGGGTGTTGCGACCCCTGCCTGTGCTGTCAATCTCCTTCGACATCCGCATCGGCTTCGCCTTCTCCTCCGTGATGCTTGTCGGACCGCCCTCGCGTACCTCCTGCGGCCGGCCCGGACGCCCTTCGTCGTCAAATGCGTCCTCCTCGAGCAGCTTTGGAGGCTCCGGCGTCGGCGAGCGCGAGTGCATGCCAGCGGTCGGAGATATCGTGCCGTCGTCCGAGCGAGCGCCGAACGTCGACCTCACAGGCGAGCCGTAGTTGGGCGCGAGCGCAAGGTTCCCGTCGAGCCCCCCGTCGTTGATTGCCAGGTCAAGCGCGGCGGTGAGCTCCTCGAGCGTACGTGCGTGCGTCCCGCTTAAATGAGCAGACGTCGATCCCTCGCGCGCCTGCTTCAGCACCGGCGCCGAGTCTGCGAGCGACGGCGTCGCCTGGTCGGCGCTGGATGACGGCCGGCGCGGGCTCTCGTCCGCTTGGTTCGACCGGCGCCGCGGCGAGGTAGAGCTGGCGCGGACAGTTGAGGTGGACGACTTCTTTGCGTGTGAAGACGTCGACATACGCTTCGGCGGGGTCTGGAGCGGGCCGACCGGCTCATCGTTTGAAGGTGCTTCGGGCGGGTTCATGGGCGATGGAGTTCGACTAGGCCTGCACATACATGCGTGTCAGCCGGCGTGCCAGAGACGAGAACTCAAGTTGCAGACGCACCTCATCGCACTTCGTTTCGGTCGCTCAACTTGCAACCTCCCCGCAGCGACCTCATCGGCCCTGATCTTGTCAAGCCTAGCCTTCTTCGCCTGCTCCTCGCTGAACGAGTACGCGGCAAGAGACGGCGAACCCTTCGGGCTGAGCGTCGTCGGGCTTGTCGCCTGCGTGATCTCAATGCTCGCGAGGTGCACGCTCCGCGCCCTTGCGGCTCGCTCGCGCGCGGCCGTCAGCGCGGCGGACTCGACACCCGGTTCACGCAGAACGTCGTCGTCGTCTGACGACTCGAGCGATTGCTTGTACTCGTCGAGCGCAGAGTTCCACTCGGCCGCCTGGCGCGAGCGATGCGACAGCTTGCGGCCGCTCTCGTCGACCGGGCGGGCGTCCGAAGGGACGCCAAAGTCGTCGAGCCGGACGACCTCGCCCGTGCCATGCATGACCTCCTCGGTGAGCTCGCCGATGCTGCGCTCAGACCCGCCCGGGGGGACGACGAACGCGAGCGGCCGGATGTGGTCGGCTGAGCGGCGGGGCTGCGCGCCGCCGTCTTCATCGGTGGCCACGGGGGAGAGGGTTGACCGCCCGCCGTGCAGCAGGGGCGAGTGACCGGTCGCGGCGTTCGGCGAGGACGTGCCGCTGCCCGCTGGCGAGGTTGAGTGCTGCGGCCTGGCGGCGCCTGACGAGGACGTGTTGCTGATGGTGGTGTAGAGCGAATCGCTATTGCCCGCCGGCGCGAGGCTAGGGCTGCCCACAGGTGAGGCCTCCATGACATGGATCCGGCGGTTCGTCTTTTCGAGGCTGGAGGAATGGGGCAGCTCGGGTCGGAAGTGGACGGCTTGGGCGTCATGCGAAGGTAAGGAGGGCGAGGAAGGGCCGGAGGAGGGCACGAAGCCAAGCGGGGAGCGAGCAGAGGACGCATGCTGTGCCTGCCGGGGCGTCGTCTGGTTAGATGGGATGGCTTGCGGTGTTTCGGGGGTGGGCGAAGGGAGAGAGCTGGAGGACGCCGAAGCAGAGGAAAGGTGGTAGGTTGACGAATTGGGCGAGAAGGTGAGGTCCTCAGCTTTTGGCCGGTCGTAGCTGCTCGTCAAGTACTGCGATGCGTCGCCGCCGTAGAAGGACGACGTCGAGTCGCTCTCGACCAGCCCAACGCCGAGGCCAATCTCCGGTATGCCGTCCGTCGCCTCGCTGCCCCGCCTGCTTCCGCCCTCGGATACCGAACCGTCCGAGTCGGCCTCCATCTCCTCAACCATCTTGCGCGCCCAGCTGATGTCGACAACCTCCTCCGGAGCCTCCCTCGGCGGCTGAGGCGGCGGCCGGTTCGGGAGCGTCCACCCGCCGTCCGCCGAATTGTTGGACGAGCGCCTGCGGTCCGCCGCGAGGTTCCCTGCAGTGGGTGAGTTGATCGTCTGCGAGGCCACTTTCCCGGCGCTGCCCTTGCGAAGCGTGAGAAACCCGCCAAGCGGCGACCGGCGCGCGGCGTCGCCCCAGGACGACTTGCGCGACTGGACGGCGCTGTTTGGCGACCTGGGCGGCGAGCTGACGCTGAACTCTGCCGTCCCTGGGCCCGGGGAAGAGTGCGCGCTCCCCAGCGGCTGTGTTGCAGCTGCTGCCTGGGTGTTGCTGCCTAGCGAGCCGCGGGACGAGGTGCGTCGCGGATGGCTGGAGAGGAACGCCGGCCGAGGCGGTCCACCCATCTCGTCCTCGCCGTCAACAGGCGTCATGCCTTGTGAATAGCTCGAGAAGCTGCTCGATGCCGAGTACGACCGTGACGGCTGTGGCAAGGGGTAGGCGCCCTGCGAACCAGGGGATTGGGGCGCGGGCGACGGGAGCGCATAGTAGTCGAGCGAGAAGGACGGGTTGCGCGAGATGTGCGACGACGTCGACGGCGAGGACGAGTAGATGGAGCCCGGCGACGGGTCGTTAGCTGCAGCGGGTTCAGAACGGGTCAGCCCATGGTCAATCGGAAGGACTGCTGATCGGCAGGGCTCTAGGCAGGCTGCGTGCAGGTCAGCAAGCGGCACGAGGAGCAAGACACCACCTGCCGGTCCCAGCTGCCGCTGCCGCCAGGACGGCCAGAGCTCCGAGGCAAGCTGCCCGCCTCCCGTGCGTGATGTGCACCCGTAGTCTTGCCATGCTGTAGCCTGCAGCCTGGGGCCTGCCTGGCAAGGCAAAAGGCGACTTACATCTCTCGCCGACGTCAACCCTGAGCCCGCCGTCGGCCGACCCGCCGGTCGGCCGCTGGAGGCGCAGGCCGTTCGGAGCGCCCTTGCGCGTGGAGGACGCCATACGACCACTGCCGCTGGGTAGCAGGAGGCAAGGAGTAGAGAGGAGGGGGGCGGAGGGGGGTAACCGATGGGGAAGCAAGCTGACGCAGAGCGTCGGATGCAGCAGACGCGTTCTGCGCGCGACAGGGCAGGCTGCCCAAGCACCGATTGATGATCCCAACGCAGGCCTGCCCATGCTCATCCAGGCCATTCGCTCGCTCTCGCGCTGCTCGTGAAATTGAGCGGTTTAAGAAGCAGTCCCAGTCGTGTGCTGATTTCACATGGTTATGCCCCTCGACGGCGCTGCTCTATGCTTGCGCGCGTCTGGTCGAACGTCCCCGCGCCCTTTTCTGCTGGCTTCTCCGCTTCCCTACTCACTTAGATCTTGAGGCCGAGCTCGTCCTGCACACGCACAGCGAAAGCATGCTGTCAGCTTCTGCACACCAAGCCTCGCGGACTGAGAGGTTCGACGGAAAGGGAGCTCACAGCGTAGGCCATCTCGTCCAGGCGGGCGATGGCGACGACCGACGGCTTGCTCTTGAGCGCCTCGGCGAGCGCCTTGTTGACGCCGTCGACCGAGACTCCGTCCAGCGACTTGAGCGTCGACTCGAGCGAAGCGGGCGACTGGGCGAAGACCTGCGATGATGGGGAGTGAAGCACGCGAAAATCAGGGAAAACGAACTACGGCAAGAGTAATGGGGCACGGAGCGACGCACGGCGGAGGCAAGGATCTGGCGGAGCGAGTCCGAGTTGTCCCACTTCTCGGCCAGGGCAGCCTTGGCCTGCGCGACGGCGCGCTTGAGGCTCTCCTCGTCGGCCTTGAACGCCTGAAGCTTGCCGACAACCTCCTTGCCGGCCTCGCTCAGGCGCTTGGAGCCCTCGGCCTGAATCTCAACGACGAGCAGCGACGCGTCCGAGTACGCCTGCGTGAAGGCCTCGACCGACGTCGTCGGCTCGGCGACGGCGAGCGCGGACGCAGCGGGTGCCCACTTGACCGACGGCGCCGGCGCGAGCAGGTACGGAAGCACGAGCTGCTCGGGTGTGGCGGCCTTGGTCGAGCCGAATGCAATGACGAGCGTCGGCTTCGCGCCGTCGGCGACGTGGTGCAGGTCGATCGGGATGCGGACCTCGCCGCCGAAGTACTTGGTCGGCTCGGACTTGACCTGGCCGACGTGGGCCGACTGCTTGTCATCGGCGAACTTCTTGAACGCAGCGACGAGCTCATCCTGCTCGATGCCGGTGCCGACGATGCCGATCGGCTTCTGGTTGAGCGAGGCCGCAAACTCCTTGACGTCCGTCAGACCGACGGGCTCGAGCGCATTGGCAAAGAGCGAGTTGCCGAGCCCGGTGCGGAACGCGAGCTTGTGCGCGGCCTCGAGAGCGACAACGGCGGGCGCAGCGGCGGCGGCGGACGACTCGAGCGCGGTCGTGGAGACAACGTGCTCGTCGAACTCGTGCTTGAGGTGGGCGGGCGTCAGGTTCTGCAGCAGCGTGTGAAGGTGGTGCTCCCTGCAGACCGATGAGTGCAAGAACAGATTTGCGTCAGCCAGACGGCTGCTGGAAGACATCGAGGGCGATCAAGAAGACGCACTCCTGGCCCTTGACGAACTCGGCGGTGAGGAGGAGGTGCTCGCGGGTGAGCGTCGACGAGAGGGTGCCGCCGAGGAGCTCAGTCTTCCTGACGGTGCTGAGGGCCGAACCGGCGTCAGTGCTCTGTTGATCCGTCAAAGACGTTCAGGACAGAGGGTCGCAGCCGATGCGATGAGGAGGAAGAGGGGGAGCACGTCAGCCCATGGACCCTTTTCTGAAGCAACGAGTGTGCCGCGAACTGGCGGCGATCTTCGATGGAGGAGCAGCAAGGGTCCTTCCTCCTGCTCCCTAATCGACGCAACGCAGAACGCACCTTGAAAGCAAAGTTCTTGTAGACGCTCGCGACGCCGGTGGCAGTCTCGTAGCGCGCGCCGGCAGGGAGGACGACGGTGACGGATGCGGTGCCGGTGCTGGCCTGGGTCGACGGTGCGGCGAGGACAGTGAAGGCCGAGCCGACCTTGGTCGAGCTGAGCGCGCGGGCGAGGGCCGGCGCGGCGGGCGAGGGACGACGGAGGAGGGCGGCGGGTAGCATCCTGTGGGGAACTGGGGGTGGGGGGAGGGAGGGGTGTGGGAGAGGCGAGGAAGGGATCTGAGGACGGAAGGAAAGGGAACGGGCTGAAGCTGAGGCTGAACGCCCGCGCCGGATTGGCTGCCGCCCGGGCGGAGAACCCAGCAACGACGCAGCAACAACCAGCCGCCCGCCCGCGCAGACTCCGACGACGACCGCCTGTTCTGTCCATATTCGCTCAGTATCGACCTCCTCCGGCACAAGGCAGCCCATCGCAGCTCAGAGCACGGTGTTTGACCATGTCGGTCGAAGTCGAGCTGCCTTCGGCGGTCTCGAACCATCAACCTTCCGCCCGCCCGGTCGTCTACGTCCATTCAGCCCAGCTCGAGGCCCTGTCCTCCCTTCTCCCGTCCAACATCGGCCGCAGCCGGCAGGTGCACGACCTCGTGCGAGCCATGGGCTTGCTGGATGTTGAAAGGACGACCGAGGGGTCGCTGAAAGCGAGAGTCGTCCCGCCAAAGACCATCGGCAAGCGCGAGCTCACCCGCTTTCACGGCGGCGACTTCGTAGGTACGCACTCGGCGTCAAGGCTCGTTATCCGCAAGAACGAGGTCCAGGGACCATCGCTGACACTCTCTGGGGCTCTTTCTGGCCTATTAGACCTCCTGCTGGCCGATGGGAAGCCGCCTGTGGAAGAAGACGACGGCGCGCACCCTTCTCTGTCCGCATCGTCCCTCAACGACCCGAACAACTCCCCTCCATCGCAGCACGCTGCCAAGCGGCGCAAGACAACGCCCGTCTCCTCCCAGCATGCGCACCACGGTCTCGTGGACGACTCGCCGCCGTTCGCCGGGCTCGGGGCGTATTGCCTGCAGGTCGCGGGCGCGAGTCTGGCTGCTGCGGAGGAAGTGAGGGAGGGGCGCGCGCAGATCGCGATATGCTGGGACGGCGGACGACACCATGCGAAACGGTCGTCGGCTTCAGGTGCGTCTTGTTGGACAGCTTTGTGCGGGCTCCGGGCGGCGCCGCGCTGAGACTGGGGACCCATTGTTCTCCTACCCTCAATTTGCAGGCTTCTGCTACGTCGCCGACGCGGTCCTCGCAATCCTCGCACTTGGGGACAAGCGCCTCCCGGACGAGTCGCGCGACGGTAAGACGCGCAAACCGAGGATCATGTGGATCCTCGCTGCCGTCGTTGAGTGCTTGCTTGCCTCCATCTGACAATCTTCTCGACCCGCTTCGCTCAGGTATATCGACCTCGACATCCACCATGGCGATGGTAAGCATCCTTACAACTATTTAGTCGCTTCATTTTGACACGCTTCCCGGCATCTCAGGCGTGGCCGAAGCCTTCCAGGCCACCCCGCCGTCCAAGCCGACAGTCCTTAGCCTGTCGATCCACCACCACGCGCCCTTCTTCTTCCCCGCGACCTCCGCATCCGAGCTCACCTCCCCTTCCACACCCTCTCCGCACACCCTCGCCCTTCCGCTCGCTGAGGGATCTTCCGCGCATTCCTTCGCACGCGCCTTCACCTGCGTCGAATTGGTGCGCCGTGCGTGGCAGCCCGACTTCGTCGTCGTGTGTTGCGGGGCGGACGGGCTGGCGGGCGATTTGAAGGGCGTGTGGAACTTGAGCTCGGGGGAGGAGCAGGGCGGTCTGGGGTGGACGGTCAGACGGATCTGTGATTGGGGCTTGGGGACGGTCCTGCTCGGCGGCGGTCGGTCCTTCCCTTTGAGCCTGCAGCACCAGCGCGCCGAGCTAATCTAGGGTCTACCGGAGGACTACAGGCGGTTATGCTCACGCCAACGCCGCCCGCGCCTGGGCCGAGCTCACGTCCATCGCGCTCGGTCGACAACCCCTCCCGCCGCACCACCCTCTGCCCGCCGAAGAGCTCGCGGAGGAGTTCATCGAGTCGTACGCGCCGACGTTTGAGCTGGGCGTACCGGCCGGTGTGTCTGCGTCCTTATATACGTCAGTTGATGGGCTCAGCACTGACCGTCGGTTGTCGCGAGCAGGGAATATGCTCGACCGGAATCCGGAAGAGGATCTGCTCGAGACCGAACGCGTCTTCGCCCTCCTCGCAGACCGCGTGCGCATCTGAGGCCGCCTTGCTGGCCTTCGATATCGTGAGTGATCTTTCCTCCGCTCGCGCACGGCGAGGCCGCTGTGCTGATTGCCTGCCTCGTGCTGCAAGGAGCAGCAACTCATCTATCTCTTGTTCGCAGCGAAATTGCGATAGGTTCTTGGAGAGCCTCCACCAGGTGCGTCCGGCCAGCTCATGGTTCAGCGCAGGAGGGCTTGGGCTCATCATGCCCGCGTGCATGTGCTGCAGCGCGCCCGCCCGCAGGACAACTCGTCCTCGCGCGATTTGCGCCAGATAAGACGCTCGCACTCGCGAGTCGCTGCTCCTCCAACACCACAGTGCAAGCAGCTCTGCTGGGCTTGGGCTCGGCGGGGATGAAAAGAATGCGGCATCTCGCCGCCGCTGCGCCGCGCGCGGAAAAGGGCTTGGGCCCGACGCGTCCCGCATGGTGCCTGCGCTCGGTCGAGACGGCCGCACCATGGCCGTCGTCTTCCTTTCATCCTGTCGTGCGGGAGCTGAGGCGGACTCGCACACCCGCGCTCTGAGATGCTGCTCGCTGGCTACTACAGTGCTGCTTGAGTCATGAGAAGGGCAAGAGATGGGGGATGGTCGATGTCGGCGGTTGGGCGCGCGCGGCCTCCTCCGAAACCCCCGGGCCCGCGTACAGCAGGCTGGCTGATTCCTCCTTTCGCCCTTGACTGTTGCTGACAGCTGCTGCTGCCCGCCAGCTGATGCTGACAAGTGCGACAGAAGCGGGAGTTGTTAAAGGGGGCGAATCGACTTCGGGTCGCGTACACGCCGGGCGGGGCGCGCCTCCTTCCCCGGCCGTGGCTGGGCTTTCACGCCACCGCGCGCGCAGCGTTGGTTCTCTCGTCGAGCCCATCCACCCTTCCCGCAGGCCAAGCTCTTGGCTGATTTATGTCCAGCATGCAGCACCCAACTGCACTATCTCGCCCGCTGATGGCGCTAGCCTGCGTCCCCCCGCGACAAAACCAGCCAACGGCTGAGCTTCCCTCTCGGATACACCTCACACGACTCCCTCCCCTCCCCTCCCTTTCCCCTCCCTCATCTTCAGCGGGCGGTCAAGCAACCACATGTCGGACGACAAGAAGGACGACAAGGTCGACGTCTTCGTCCTCGGCCACAGCGGCAGCGAGACGGAGAAGGAGTTCCCCATTGACGAGAAGGCGTCCGTCGTACGTTCAACCCCATCGAGTCAGCACGCATCCTCAGATCACTTACCCCCCGTCGTTCCAATATTCTGCTCTGCTGTGCGCGCTTGCAGAGGAGTGCCCACCATCTCGACAAGGAGGCTGAGCATGTCGTTACGTCGGACCTCGTTGTCCTCGCCGCCGATGTCGACGCCATCTATGACCGCGCTATGGCGCTGTCAGTCGAGGAAGTCATCGAGATCCTCGAGTCGGTCCCTTACGTTCTCTTCCCGATGTAGGGGGATGCGAGTTGGTGCTGATTGTCTCGTTGTTGTTCAGGGATGCCTGGCTCGAGCACCATGACGACCCCAACTTCCCGTCGGCCGTCAAGGACAAGATCGAGTACTTTCTCTCGGGCGACTCATCAACGCTCGAGAACTACGAGCAGCTGCTTGAGGAGATGAAGATCGAGTCCGGGCTCATCCGCTTCTCGTCGCCGTACCCTGAGGTCCGCTCCGTCGTCAAGTCGACAGACGAATACGACGAGGTCGCTTCGACGTTCCGCGTTTGGCTTATCGGTACCATGTGGTGCGGGCTAGGCTCGTTCGTGAGTCTCGCTGCGCTCGCATACCTTCTGGTCCGCGCTCTGACCAGTGTACCTCCCTCTTCGGCGCTCCGCAGATCAACCAGTTCTTTTCGCTCCGCACCCCGTCCTTCTCGCTCTCGGTCAACGAGGTTCAGCTGCTGTCTTACCCGCTCGGCAAGTTCTGTGAGTGGGTCCTGCCGACCAGGACGCTCTTCACGTTCCGCGGCTACAATTTCACTCTCAACCCGGGGCGCTTCACCGAGAAGGTGCGCAAGACCCTTCCAAGATTTTCTGAAGCTTTGCTGACCTCAAACTTACCCAAGGAGCACATGTTGCTGACGATCATGGCGCGTTATGGCTCTCTCTTCCTCTCTCTGTCGCTTCTCCTGAGGCTAACTGGTGTTCTTGCATTTCTACAGGCGAACGTTGGGATGTCTGCGCCGTAAGTCGAAAACCATTGCGCTTCGCCCTGCGAACCTCCCAGCGCTGACCCCCCTCCTATTTCCCCTTCCTCCCAGCTACACCATGAACGTACTCATTGTACAAAAGCTGCCGATCTTCTAGTGCGTCCTTCTCATTCCCCCTCCCCGAACCTGCCTCAGCTGACTCCGGCCTCCCTTGAATCGTGCAGCGACCAGGCTTGGGCAGGCAACTTCGGCTACCAGATCCTGACGGGTCTCTCCATCCAGATGGTCAGTCTCGTCCTATCCTTGCTGCCTCGCTCATGAGAACCTCGCCTTCTCGTTTTATTGTTGTTGCTGCGTGCACGAGTGTCTGACCCCCTACTCCCTTCCTCTTCCCTGACAGATCGGCATGGGCTTCGCCGGCATGACCCGCCGCTTCATCGTCTACCCCGAGCACTGCATCTGGCCTCTCAATCTCGCCACCATCGCCCTCAACAAGTCCTTCGTGCGTTTCTTTTCGTCCTTTGTCGCTGAAGGAAGGGCTGACGCACTCCCCCCTTCAAACAGCACTCCAACGACAACCCCGTTGCCAACGGATGGCGCATCTCGCGCCTCAAGTTCTTCCTCATCGCCTTTTCGGCGATGTTTGCATGGTATTGGTGTGTGCTCTTGATCACTTCTCGCCTGAACGACAGCCTGAAGCCCACCACTTTCTCGCTCTCTCACCCAGGCTTCCTGGAAGCCTCGTTCAGTGCATCTCGTACTTCAACTGGATCTCGGTGCGCCTCATCGCTGCTTTACTCTCCTCGTGATGATGCTGATCCGGATGGGTTTGTACTGCAGTGGATCAACCCAACATCCGTCGCCGTCAGCGCCGTTTTCGGATCGATCAGCGGTGCGTCCTCGTATCAGGCCCTACGCCGACACTGTGAGCGACTAAACGCCTGCTCCGCTCGTCGCAGGCCTCGGTCTCAATCCCATCCCGCCCCTTGACTGGTCGCAGTTCTACGGCTCAACTGTCCTTGTCCAGCCGTTCTTCTCAACCCTGAACCAGTTCATCGGCATGCTCTCTGCGGCCCCCTTGATCATCGGCCTCTGGGTGCGTGATCTTTCTCGGCGTTACTTGTGCTGCAGCCACCCTCGCTGACCGGGCGATCTCTTTCGCGCAGTACGGCAACGTCCTCAACACGGGGTACCTTCCTCAAATCTCGAACCGAGTGTTCTCGAACACTGTCCCTCCCTTTCCCCTCCTCCCGCTTCTCATCCTCAGCTGACCGCGTAGCCTCTGTTTGATATGCAGGGCAGCTACTACAACGTCTCCAAGGTCCTCAACGACCGCAAGGAACTCGACCTCGACAAGTACTACGCCTACTCACAGCCGTACATGGCTTCTAGCAACATCATTACGTACACCGCCTTCTTCGGTGAGCGTTGATTTCTGCACTTCGCACCTAGCGCAAAGGGCTGACACCCCGGGGTTGGACACAGCCGCCTACTCTGCCGTCATCACGCATACGGTGTTGTATCACCGCAAGGAGATCTCAAACGGATTTGTCCGCGCATACCGCTCCATCCGCGCTGGACAGAAGGGCAACCTCGCGTTCAAGGACTACCACAACCAGGCCATGGCAAAGTACGCGGAAGTGCCCGAATGGTGCGTCCTTTATCCCCCTTTTGCTACGCTGGGCGAGGCGGCGCGCACTCTGACCCTCGACGTCTTTTCCCTTGCGTAGGTGGTATCTTGCGCTGACCATCTTCGCCACCGTGCTCGGCTGTATCGGTCTGACGGTCTACCCCACGAATGCTTCGTGCGTCCTTGTGCGCACTCTTTGTGCGTCTCTTGCTGACGGGGTATGCCGAGCGGCAGGGTTTCGTCGATTTTCTTCGGCATCGCTCTGTACGTCACTCTTGGTCACTCTTTCCTTGCGTCTTGGACTGACGCTCTCCTATGTTGAGCAGCTGCATCATCTTCGGTGCGTTGCGCTGTCTGTCACACGCTTTCACTACGTCGCTGACTTCTGTGGTGTGCCGCCTCGACAGTCATCCCGATCGGTATGTGCCGTTCAACCATCCCTCCCCATTCCTTGTCGCTGACCCTGCTCTTCCTTTTTTTTTTTTTGCAAAGGCATCATCACCTCCATCACCGGCGTCCAGGTCGGTCTCGTCATCTTCTGCTGCAAGAGGGCATGACGAAAACGCGCACTGACTGACACTTGCTGCGCATCGCCCTCAGATCACGCTGAACGTCTTTGCTGAATTTATCGGCGGCGTCATTTACCCGGGCAACGCCCTCGCAATGAACTACTTCAAATCGTACGGTGTTGTCGTACGTACTGTGCTGCATCGTCTGTGCTGGTGAAAGTTGAGCTGACCGCTTTACGTGACGGACTTCTTGCGTTTCCAGAGCTGCATGAACGCCCTTCAGTTCGCCCAGGATCTCAAGCTCGCACACTACGTAAAAGTGAGTTCCGCCTTCGCCTCTTTGCCCCTGACACAGGTCTTAGACTGCTGACCTTTCATGTTTTCACGTGGAATCAGGTCGGTCAGCGTTACGCGTTTTTGGTCCAAGTGTACGGCAGCATCATCGCCTGCTGCGTTGCGACCTCCATCTTGAACTACCGTCAGTCATACCTCCCTTCAGAAGCTTCGCCTAGTTCGACCGCTAAATCTGAAAACCATGCGCAGAAATGGGCCTGGAGAAGATCTGCCAGCTCGACCAGCCCCAGCACTTCTGTGAGCGACTCTTTGTCCCGCCTACTGACAAATAAGCCTGACCAGCTCTACGTGCAGATTGCAACGGCGAGGCCACCTTTTTCACCGCAACCGTCTTCTGGGGCACCATCGGGCCGACCAGAGTGTTCGGTCACGGGGGCTTCTACTCGATGATGCTCCTGGGCTTTGCGATCGGCGCCATCCTTCCCATCCCCTTCTACCTCTACGCGCGCAAGTACCCTCGGTCACGCCTCGCGAAAGCGCACGTCGTCGTCATGCTCTACGGCGCTATCACATGGAGTCCGTACTCGGTAAGTTTAGGCTTCTCTACTCACCTTCAGTGCATGCTCAACTGACTGCTTCCACCTTCAACTCAGACGCTCGTCAACTGTACGTCTCAAACCTTTGTGCATCATCTGGAAGACCAAAAAAACTGACCTTTTCGCCTCATAATCCGCAGACTGGCCCGGTGTCGTCCTGGCCTGGTTCTCTCACGTTTTCATCAAGAGCCGCTTCCTCGCCTGTGCGTTCTGCCCGCCGTTGCCTTCCTGTTCACTGTCCATCAACTAGCACTGACCATTCCTTAACATCGCTCGCTTCAGGGTGGTCGAAATACAAGTTCGTCTTCCGTTCATCCTTCGTGCACTCAGAGCGGATGGCTGACCACCCGATCTTGGTGCCCATTAGCTACATTCTCGCTGTCGGCTTCGGATCGGCCATCCCGCTCTGCGCCATCCTCATCTTCGGCATCATCAGCAGCACGGCTGCGGACGACGTCGTCTCTAACTGGCGAACCAACACGATCTCTTTTGACAATTGCGACTCGGCTGGTTGCCGCGCGTACGAGCTCCCCGAAGTCGGCTACTTCGGCCCTGCGCCTGGACCTGGCGCATGGAACTAGACGCACGACACCCTTGGCTAGACTTTTCCTTTAAGCTCTTATGTCCTCCTTCGCTCTGCCTCCGTCCTTTCCCACCTTCCCTTTGCGCCCTTCCCTACTTTACGCCTGCCACTCTTCCCATCTTGCCTTCAGTGTTTCCTAGTTGTAGTCTTCCCGGCCAGTCAAGATGCAATGCATGTCCTTCACGATCAGCACGAGCCGTCCCGTCAGCAACAGGCCGGTCGCAGCAGACGGGCGACGGCAGCGCGCAAGGAAGAGGTAAGGGACATGAGATGCGATGCAAGGTGTACAACATGACGCGTGTGAGATTGGACATGAGGAGAGTGCGAAAGAAAGTATGAGTGCGGAGGAAAGGGTATGGCGGAAAGCTGCAGTGGAAGCGCGCGGGGGGGGGGGGGGGGGGGGGGGGAGGGGGGGGGGGGGGGGGGGGGGGGGGGGGGGGGGGGGGGGGGGGGGGGATGCGGATCACCGGTGATGCGACTCGCCGGGTTGAGCGCCGTCACCCCAGACGCGCATCTGCTTTGCGCTCTCCATCGCCAAAGCAAAGACTGTGCCAGGCAGCAGTGCGTCAGTCGTGCGGAGAGAGCATGCGAGGGTTGGACTCACGTTCGCGCTCCTCGCCTTCCATCCCCTCCCTGAACTCGCCCATCGCCTCCCGACCTGCCATACTCCCGCCGCTGCCGCCCGAACTCAAGAACGCCGCGTGCTGTGCCCGATCTTGTATCTCGGGTAGGCGGAACTTGAACGTCGTCGTCAGGAGCGCCGAGAGCGAGTTCGCCTGCGGGTCGTCGAGCCTGCATCGACCGCCCAGAGCGCGTCAGTGCCTGGCCCCACCGAATACGATGGCGGTGAAGAGACGCACACCCCGATGAGCCGCCGCCCAAATCCGTACCACATGCCCAGTCCGCCGACGAGGTTGGCAAGCTTGACTGCATGCGGCGACGCGTTGAGGGCATTGCGGACGCGCGGCGAGAAGGCGGGCGGAATGGTGAAGCTCACGAACTCGCTGTACGCAAGGTCAGTGGAAGGCTATCAGCACAGTAGATTTGACAGGCTCTCAGCAGGTCCTGGGACGAGCTCACTTGAGCGCGAGCGTCTGGGCGAGCCAGAACGGGATCTCGACCTTCGCGAGCTCCTTGATCTGCTCAGCCCGAACGCGGCACAGACCAGATGTCAGCCTCGACACAATACAGGGCCCTGAGGCAGCACACGCACGTCGTTCGAGCTGCCGCCGTCTAGGTAGCCGAGGCCTTCAACGTCCAGGAGGAAGGTACAGGGCAGCTTCTACTCGACGGACGAGGACAGGACGCGTGCGACGTTGAAGCAAGGTCAGCGAGCTGCCTGAACGAGCCGTCACCAACCGCAAACGCGACGAACCTGATTGTCGGCGAGGATGGCGTCTATCGAGTAGTAGTCGTGGTTGTCCATCCTCCTTGCTGTTCGTCCGGCTCGTCGTTTGGTTGTTGAAGCAGGTCGACGGATGCAGCAGCTGTTGGACGCGTCAACGCGCGTCCACTTGACGCGCTGGGCGAGATACGCATCGGATTACGTTCACTTGCGCCGTCATGCTCGCCTGAGAATCTCGCAAGCATGTTCTGGAAGTACGTGCAGGGCGCAGGATCATCATACGATGCTGTTGACCATGAGCTCCTCCTCGCCGGCCTCGACTGGAGGTGCACCCTCACCCTCCTCGCCCATCCCTGCGCTGTCCGCCGCCCCCCGGGCCGCCCCCGCCGACACCTTCGCAGCGTGTGCCGCCGCGCGCGCCTTCTTCAACTTCTTGGCCTTTGGCTCTGACACGACGCCGTTCTGTGCGTCTTCGAGCTTCTGGCGCTTGCGAGCCTGCGCGCGCGCACGCTCTTCGCTCCGCGTCGCCATGACCGACTGCGTCTCCTGCCCGACGTGCCTGCGAGCGCGGGGGCGTAAGGTTAGTTAGAGGAAACGCTCCCAGATGAATCGGGGGACGGGAAACGTACACCTTGAGCGCCGACAGCAGGAACCCGCCTGTGCCCGACATCCCCATGAACGGGTGCGACCTGCCCGGCAGGACCTGGTAGTGCCGCAGCCAGCTCTCGGTCACGATCGGATTGAGGTAGCCCGGTTCGGCCCGCATCTTGGCCTGCGCGTCCGTCAGCACCGTCAGGTGTGGTGAGTAGACGGTGATGGAGGATGAACCGGCGAGTTGCGGGTTGAGGAAGTCAATGATCGAGTAGGGCTCGTACGACGTGGCAAGCACGAGACTAACGACACAAGCGGCAAGCAGTCAGCGCAACAACGCGTCCGCAACGACCAAGAGGAAAGGACGCACCCGTCCCACTCGCCGAGCAGGAACTCCTCCCGGACCTGCAGCAGCTCCTCCCTCGCGCGCTGCTTCTTGCGCAGCCGACCTGCCTTGCTCGTTTTTACCCGGCCCTTCTTGACAACCGGCTGCCCGTCCTCGCCCTTCATCGTGTCTTCATCCATCGAGACGTCGCCGCTCGTGTCGGCCGACCCAGGCGCGCTCTCGAGCGCAGCAGCAGCAGCAGCAGCAGCGTCGACCGCAGCGGGCGTGAACGGCTCCTCGTCGACGGGGACCCAGTCGGCCGTCGCGGTGTGCCAGTTGAGGCTACCGACCATGCGCGCGACGAGCTCGGGCGGGAAGTTCATCTGGTTCTGCAGGATGTGGTACGTCGGCGGCGAGTCCGAGTCTGAGAGGGTGAGGATCCGGCCCCGGCCGCCCATGCGCTCGATCATGCCGCCGATAACAAGCCCGCCCGTGTCGTCGACGACGAGATAGCGCCCGCCGGGGCGGATGTTGCCGTTGCAGAGCATCTGGGAGAAGGTGTCCTCGCGGAGGGACATGATGGCCGACGGGAAGCGCGCGAGATGGTACTTGATGAGGTTGGGCGGGGTAGGCGCCAGCGGCGTCAGCGAGCGGCCGAACCTGAGCTCGTCAAGCCGTCAGCCGAGCCCACGGGAGACACAGTACCACTACGCACTTCTGCTCCTTGCGCTTCTTATACTTGTCCTGCGAGTAAGCGTTCTTGAGGTGGAACGCCGTGTGCCGCTCGATCTGCTTCGCGATGATCTCCTGCGCCGACACGCCTGCCGCCTTCATCTCGGCGATCTCGGTCATCGTGAGCGTCTGTGCGCCCTGGTCGGCTGCGATCAGCTCGTTCGTCGCGTCCGTGTCCTCTGGCAAGTAACGCGAAGCAAATGGTGCGGGTCAGTCGACGTGCGACTGCCAAGGGACGAGACGAGACGCACCGACTTGGGCGAGTCCTTCCCCGCGCAAGGGCACGAGCTTGGGCTGGGTGCGGCCGGCTTCTGCCTCCTCGGCAATTGGGTCCTGAATCGTGTACGTAAGGCCGTACAGCTGGCCTTCAAGCGCCGACGGCGGGAAGGAGCCGTACTTGCCGAGCGAGATAGACTTGCTACGGCACGCTCGAGCCGAGCAGTGTCAGCTCCATTTCAAACTCGTTTAGACGGAAGAGGCAGACACGCACTGGTTCTCCTTTAGGTCGATCATCTTCATCGTCCCGTTGGGCAGCGACAGGATGACCGAGTCGCCATAGCGGATGCGCCGGACGCGGGCGGCGAGCTGGGCGTCGACGTCAAGCGGCGCTGCCTGCTGAGCCACGATCTCTCACGCGTCAGTCGTCGCACCTCCGGGGAGCCCGCAAGCAGGAGAATCGTACAGGGGCCGTCGAGGAGGATGCTTCCGCGGTTGCCATGGTCGCTAGAAGGAGGGCAAGGGGGTCAGGGGAGCAAGGGACTCAGCCACATTTCTGCCGGTTGACGCTCGGCGGACGCCAACCTCCCGACCACCACCCATCGCCCCATACTTCCTTCTATCCTCCCCATCCCAGACTTCCAGGACCATGGCCAGCCTCAAGTCGGTCGAGAAGAACCTCGTGCGCGAGGCCAAGGCGTCTGCGAGCGAGCTCTCACGTGCGCACAAGCAGCTCGAGGCCGCCATCAAGGACGAGGCTAAGGCGCTCAAGGTCCTACTCCCCTCCCTTCCATCCTCGTCCACCCCTGAGTCAGTTGAAATGGCTGACGAGGTGGCTGCCGACTACAGGCTGAGGAGCACGCCCACGCCAAGCTTGAGAAGGCCATCGCACTGGAGAGCAAGACGCAGGACAAGGTGCGTGCTTGTTGGTCATCTGCGCGCGCAGCGTCGCAGCGCGCGCCGTCATCGTCATGACCCTAGGCCCGTCGTCATGACCTGACTTGCTTCGCTCGACGTCTGCCTGCCTCGCGCCGCCTCGCAGGTCAATCAAGCTCTGAACAAGGAGGAGAAGGCAAAGGCCGATATCCAGCGCGCCGAGGCTCAGATCCAGCGGGCGAAGGACCGTGAGCCGCGCGTCATTCGTCCCCCCGCAAGAAGCCTTTCACTGAATCCGCAACAACGTCGTCCCAGACGACGCTGTTCTCGCGCGAGAGGTCGAACAGCGCAAGGCGACCATCGCAGACATCAAGGGCCTCGCCGACGACCAGGAACGCAGGCGTCAGGCGACTCTCGAACCGCTGCGCGCGCCGACTGCCGACCTGAAGCAGGCTGCCGCTGCACCTGCGACGGCAAGCGCGGTGCCTGCTACGGGGAGCACTGTGCCAGCGACGAGGGCAGGTTTGACGGCGGAGGAGCGTGAGGCTCAGCAGGCGGCCTGAGACCACTGCGCACGCACCAGCATCGCACGCCTAGGCACCGATTCCACCGAGTGTTAGCTCACTTTTCCAGACCCTAGCCATCCAATCTGATCTGTCTTATGATGTCGTTGTACGAGTGTCTCGAGAGACTGAGGTAACAGGCTTGCTAGCGAGAACCCACGCCGTCCCTCAAGTCGCACCTTCTGTAGGAACCACCGCACCCGCCCCCACGAACGCGCATTTTCTCTGAAAGGTCTTGCTGAGACCTTTTGTACACATCTATCGCATAGGCGCGACTGCTTCTCCCTGTCGACCCTGCGTACGCCGCGCTCGCTCAGCGTGTCTTCTTCGCCTCCGAAACAGCCTTCTTGAACTGCGCAATCGCGGCCTCCTTGCTGATGAGCGTCGTCCCGTCCGCCGTCTTCGCGCCAACGTCCGTCGCGGTCGTCGCCGCCGCCGTCGAGGGTTCGCCGCGTGCAGCCGCGTCTGCTCGCGCCTTCGCGGCGAGGGTCTGCGCGAGCTGCGCCCTTTGGAGCTCGACGACGAACCTGCGCTCCGCACGGCCTATAGGTCAGCATGCCGGTCGCAGCACGGTAGAGCAAGGGCGCAGGAGGAGGAGATGGAGGAGAAAGCGCACCAGCCGGTCGTCACCCACAAGCACAGGCTGATGCCGCTCAGCGCGAGCACATGGCCGTTGTACTCTGTGAGGACCCAGAGCGCGACGAGCACGAGAAACAGCCCCGCGAACGAGGCATGCATGCCAATGACGAGGCCGCTGGTCACTCATACGGAGAGCCGCTCGTCAGCCTTGAAGTGGCAGCAAGGGACGGAGGAGATCGCACCGGTTAACGCCGCCGTCGAGGACGGACGAGATGATGTCCTTGACGAACGACACGATGAGCGAGCCCTCCTCCTCCTCCGCTGCCGGGGCGCCGCCATTCGAGCCCTTTGGTAGGAGGACCGTGTCCATCTGTGCGATACGTTGCTCCTTGAGTGACGGCAGGCGATTGTGCTGCGTGATGACGGTCCGCGGGCTGAGGACTCCGCCTTGCCGCTGCTGACTGCGACCCGCCCTCCTTCCCACGATTCCTGACAAAGCACCATGGACGTAGACCACTCGGACGACGACTGGCTCGACAGCGCACCCCCGGCCGGCGCAGCAGACGCAACGGCCAACCCAACAGCCGACAAGGAGTGGGACCAGCTGCAGGAGAAGTTTTCCAACGTCCGTACCCTTGTCTTGCTTGCTTGACTCCGCTTTGCCGAAGCTGACGGGCTTGTATCTGAACACGTGACAGGAGGGCTACAGGGAGGGCATCACCGCTGGCAAGCTCGCCAACCTGCAGGCTGGGTTCGACGAGGGCTATGTGCTCGCTTCGAGCGCGGCGCGCCAGCTCGGCTTCCTGCGCGGGTCGGCCGCATCGCTCCTGACGTTCTTGCTCGCCACGCCGGCCTCGCGCCACCCGGGACCCTCGCAAGGACTCGAAGGACTGGACGCGGTCGTCGCGGACACACGGGCGCTCATCGCCCGCCTCTCGCGGATCAGGGCGGCCAATATCGTCCCTGCGGACAAGGAGGCGGAGGCGCACGCGCGCGAGCACGACGGGCCCGACTGGGACGAGGGCGAGCGTAAGGAGATGGACGAGCTTGAGGCGGCGCTCGAAGGTTTGGGCGGCGACGGGGCAGGGAAGACGGCGGTCGACCTGGGCCAGTTGGAGGACACGCTCGAGAGCTTGCTGCAGCGGGCTGGACTGCGCGGGTGAGGGCACCTTTCAGACCATCATCTTCGGCCACACCTCCCGCACGGTCCCAACTGTCGTCTCCGTCACCGCTCCTTCAGGTCGTAGTCGCTCATCACTTGCGGACGGCTTCAGGCCGCCGCGTCGCACCGGCATGCTCTACTTGCGCTCGTCGCTTCGGTCTCCGGCCCCTCGTTTGCTTCGGTCGTACGACACTGGATGAGACCTCGACCCCTCAGAGCTTCTGCGCTTGGCCGACATTGCTCGGTGTCGAGGACGACCCCCGGCGAAGGTGCCGTCGATGATCATGTCGCTGCCGTCCCTTCACACCGCCGTCCCTTCACAACGTCTTGCGTCCCTCCTACTTCATGCTCGCCGGCCTGTAAACGGCCAGTGTTCTGGCGACACCCAGCGGCCGCTTGCGAACAAGCCAGCAATGCGAAGCTGGGTGATCTCGTGCGAGTCGTCCGCCCTCCGACCTCTGCGCAGCGGATCACTTGTCAGGGCAATGTGCCGCCTGTCGCGCGCTGTCACCCGTCCGCCGACGACCGCTTCAGCCCGTCTTTGCATCGACAGCTGTGCCCATTCCCTGCAGCTGCTCCAGATACCCTCCTGCGGTATGGCACCCCTCTCGCGCGTCCAGCTGGCTGCAGCGCTCATCGGTGAGGCTCGCCGTCCCTTCAGCCCCACCCGCCCTTGCTCGCCAAGCTGACCGACCCGCCGGTCGCTTCCTCCCCTTCTGCCGCCTCGGACGGCAGAGTACGACAACGACGACCCGTACGCCGATGCCCCGCGCTACGCTCGCGACTCAGCCATCCTCGCGAGCAGTGAGCCAACCGGGGCCAGGAGCGTGCGGCCCAACCGCAGAAGCCGCGCGAGCGTCTATGGGGACAACAAGCGGGACGACGACGCGCTGGACGGCGGCGGCAGGGCTCGCTCGCCCCCTCCGCAGGAGACGAGCGTTGAGGCAAGCGACAGGAGAAGCTGGATCACAGTACAAGAAGTGCGTTTGCTCGCTGTTTCTCAAAGGGATAAAGGTCCGCAGGCTGGCCTTCTACGGGTCCATCGCGTGGGCCCGAGGGACGCAGAGGAGGAGGCTCGGCGCGCGCAGTCGCTGCAGCCCTCCTGTCCCCCCCGTATTCCTTTCCAGTACAACGGAGGACTGACCGAGACGCCTTCTCTGTAGCCGCACCTCGCCAAGGAGCGACCCGCATCGCCCCCGGACTTTCGGCGGTCGACGTCGCCATTCCTGAAAGACATCGCCGACCCGTCCTCTTCATCAAGCTCGGCGCGGCCGGACCTCGCAAGCGTTGTCGACCGGCTCGAGCAAACTGCTGACGATATCGAGATGCTGTCTCCTATCGCGCTCACACCGGTGGGTGAGTCGGCACGTCCGGGGTCAGGCAGCGCGGTGCCGCTTTCGTCGTCTGCTGGCGCGAGGCCTGCACTCGCGGCCCCAGTGCCCTCAAGGCCGAAGAGCGTCCTGCTCGCGGGTTCATCAACAGCAACCGTGCCATCAGGACCAAGCTCTTCAGTTGATCCCGCTGCATCCGCGCCTTTGCGGCCTCCTTCGGCCCAGGCGCTCAAGTCGTACGCTCCTGCGTCGCCGTCGCCGCTCGGGATTGTCCCTCTGCGCGAGCCGTCGACCATGGCGCGCGACGCCTCCTGCACGTCCCTCCCGCCCCAGCCGCCTTCGCGCCCGTCCTCCGTGCCACTCGAGATCCAGATGCGCGACCAGTCGACGTCGCTCTTCGCCGTCCCGTTCTTCGATGCGCCCCTCGCGCCGCCGCCGAAGCGCAACAAGTCGCCGTTCAGGTTCCTTTCGCCCAGGACGTCGCCGGCTGCGTCCAGCGCGCTCCTACCGGAGGAGCTCGCGCTCCGAGACGCAATCTCTGCGCTCCCGCGCTCGCTCGGCGGAGACCCGCCGTCCGGCGACCACCGGCGAGGCATGGGCCCGCGCGCGCGCACGGGCAGCATGGGCGACTGGGAGGACCTTGTCTTCCAGACGCACGAGGACCATGGGTTCAAGAGCAGTACGCCGCTGTCGAACTTCCGCTCGTTCGCATCCCGCAGTGCCGCCGCGAGCCAGGTCTTCTTCGACGATGCTGGCGTCCCAGGAGTCGGTGAGGGCGGCCTCGTAGGCGCGGCGGGCGGTGTAGTGTACGCCCCGGACGGGACGATCGTCAAGAAGCCCCGGGCGAAAAGCATGGACGTCCTTGCGCTTGGCCGGCCGGACATGTCGCGCCCGACCAGCGAGCTTAGCGGCTCGGGGAGCTCGCTATTCGAGGTGCCCGATTTCGACAAGCCATCCTCGGCCCTGGCGTTAGACGGAAAGTGGCCGTTGAGCTCGTCCTTTACCGCCCCTGTGGCGCCGGCGCTTTCGGCTACCTCGTCCGGGTCGTTCTCGGCCGTCGGCGACTCGCCAGTCGTCATCCCCCACCCTGTACTGCCGTCCTCGCCTCGTAGAGCGGCACCAAATTCCGAGAGCAACTTGTGGGAGACGGTCGCTCGTCCGCCGGCGGAACTTGAAGGTCTGTCTGGCGGCGGCGCGCGCCCTTCGGAGGACATCCGCCGCAGGCTGTCGTTCGCTTCGTCTACATCGGCTTTCGTTACCTCCAAGTTTGGCAAAACGCCGTCTACGACTGCTAGAGCGCCGCTGGAGCAAGAGGAACATGAGGAGGTGGTGCTTGACCCCCCCGGTGCGGCCGCGTCCCGTTCATCGTCCGAAGTCAAAGTCGACCGGCCGCGGCGGACGAGCATGCTCGGCAACCTCGGACTGAGCGTGGAAGGCGAGCCGCTCGACCGGGACGCAGAGAGCAAGACGGACGAGCCCGGCCCGCGACCAGAGTCTTCGCTGAGCCTGCTCGACGAGATCGGGCGCATGACCCCCGGCCTGCTTGCAGATGCAGACCGCGGCGACGCCGTCGACGAGGTGCGCCGGTCGCTCCAGCAGTCGCACCTCTCGCGCAACGTTGACGAGGCCGAGGTCGAGTACCTCGCGGGTGACGATGTCGAGCGCGAACGCGAACGCTGGCTCGCACCGCCGTTGCGGGCACGCACATCGCGCTTCGACCCTGGACGGCCGCGGTCTTCCTTCTACGGCCTCACGGAAGAGGACAGGAGCGAGGACGAGCAGCCATCCGACACGCGCCGCCGGCCGGGGAAGCCCAAGAGCGCTACCGCGCGGCCGACGTCGCTCGCACACTTCAAGCAGTCGGGCCGGCTCGCGACGTCCGCCACGTCGTCCATCTACCTCCCACCGGTGCTCGTCATGCCTGCACTGCTCGATCCTTCCGCGCACGAGCACGAGGGCAGTGCGCAGGACCGCCGCGGCTTCTTCGCAACGGCAGGCAAGCCGCTGCCGGCCGACTTCAAGTCGCGTCCGCCGCTGAACCACTCGCGCTCTTCGTCGTCGTTCATCTCGTCCGCGGCCGCGCTCGCGATCCCGAGCAAGCGGCTGACGCTTGCGCAGAAGACCTTCCGCGCATCGCTCGTCGTCGACGGCAAGCGCGGGAACGAATTCCTCGGCGGCGCGCTCGAAGAGGGCGCAAGAGCGTTCGAGGAGGGCGACGATGATGACGAGAACAGCGAGCAATGGGCTCTCAGGCCCGAGGACGAGTACCGCGGGCCGGGCACGCTATACGGTCGCAGTCTGATGGACACGCTGGAGCAGCGCAAGCAGGAGATGGCTAGCAAGAAGAGGTGAGCTCGGTTCCTGTAGTCCCTCTAGAATCTGTGCTGACCTCACTCGCCCACTCAGAACCTTCCGCGGCGATAACCGGCCAGCGATGTTCACCCGCTCGACGACCGAGGTGAACTTCGCTTCTGCGCCGTCCTTCCGCGGCCGCCCACAGTCGGTGCACATCAACCCAACCTTCCCCGCCGACGAGGGGGTCCCCACCCGCCCGGCCGGCATGGCCCAGCGCGGCTCTGTTTTCGGGCTCGACCGACATTGGCAGGACGCGATGGCCGAGCGTGAGGCGGAAGACCGGCGTTTGGCCGCGATTGAGCGCGCGCGCGAAGAGGCCGAGGAGGCCGCGCGCGAGGCGGCGGAGGCGAAGCGCATCCGCAAGCAGCGCAAGGGCAAGAAGCGCATGTCGAGTAAGTCGGACCTTGCCGAGCAGGTGCAGGAGTCGCCTTTGCAGGAGCAACCCCCGCAGGAGCCGGCTCAGGTCGACGAGTTTGGCGTCGGGACCCAGGCCGCTCGTGCGTCGCAGCTGCCGCCGTCACTCTCGCTCGGTGACTTCCAAACGTCGGAAGCCATCGAGGAGATCTTCTCGGATCAGGAAGAAGACAGTGCGGACGAGCGCAAGGCCAATCGACTCTCGCCGACGGAGGCAGCCGGCGGCCAGGCCGAACGACGAGCATCCCGCGTCGTCAGTCGCGCTGGTTGGAAGTCGAGCGACGATGACGAGGACGCACCCAAGAAAAAGAAGCGGCCAACCTCGAACAAGTCGGCCCAACCCTCGGTTCCCCAGATCCTCGCCACTCGCGACGACACGTCGTCGTCGGAGGATGTCCCCCTCGCCGCGCACTACAACCTGCCCTCCTTGCGCTCGACCGCACGCCCCTCGAGCTTCCTTTACCAGCCCTCTGGCGGCGCGGCGGAGGAGTCATCGGACGAGGACGTGCCGCTCTCGCAGTTGAAGCCCTCGACGCTGTCCCCGAGCGTCCAGTCGCCGGTCAAGCCTACGTCAATGCCGGACAACAGCAACGCGGACGACGAGGACGAGGACGACGTGCCGCTCGGTGTGCGGCACAGCACCTTCTGCCCGCAGCCGCCGGACGAGGACGACGTCCCGCTAGGCCTGTCACAGGCAGCAACAATCCAGCAGCAGTACTACCTCCAGCAAGCGGCGGTAGCGCAGCAGCACGCTCAGCAGCAGATGTTCATGCTGCAGCAGCAACAGCAACAGCAGCGCATGATGATGGCCAGCATGATGGGCGCCGGCGGCGGGTCCATGTACGGTATGCCCTCTGCCGTCAACCTACAGCCGCCTCCGAGCCTGCCGAAGGACGAGAAGATCGCTCGCTGGCGCCAGGACGTCGCTCACTGAGCGACTTCCCATTCCTTGCCCCCCCCCCACCCCCCCCCCCCTCCCCCCTTTCTCCTTCCCCCCCCCCCCCCCCTCTACACCCGCGTTCCCCTCCCTCTTTCCCTTATCTACTCTCTCCCTGC
>MVAM01000143.1:0-41371 GCA_014825675.1 Cystofilobasidium ferigula
GCGCTGACCTGCCCTACTGATCGCGGCGACAGCCTGCATCAGACGCTGGCCTTCTCCGGCTTCAAGCTTATCCCTCCGTCCCTCCACCTGGCCGTCTTTGCGCCTCCCGCCGGCAGCTCGTCCAGCGTCCTTCCCGGTCCACGCACGGGTCTCCTCTTCTTTTCCGAGCCCAAGCAGGTCCTCGCTCGGTCTTGGTCGCGCGATGTCGACTCGCTCGTAACGACCTCCAGCGGCGCGCAGGATGTCGTCTCGCGCGATGTGCTCAAGTCGCTCGACAAGGAGCTCGCGCCGTATCCGTACGACCTTTGGCCGAGCTGGAAGGCGCTGTTCGACGGCGTGACGAAGGAGGCGATCGAGGTCGTTCTCGGTCCGGGAGGAGAGGGCGCCGGCAGCTGGGACCTCGATGGCTTCAAGGTGGGCGAGGAGGAAGAGCTTGCAGGAGGTGCGGACGCCGGCGCGAGCCTCGGGGCAGAGCGCGTCTTGCGCCATCGAGCCGAGCGAGAAGGCAAGCCCTTCTTGCCGGGTCCGTCATCGGCAGGTACGGGCAGCGGCACGGCGGATGGGCGTCGGTACCGATGGGCGCAGTTCGACTTGCGCCGGAGCTGGCGCGCGGACGCCGTCGGCGAGGAGGTCAGCCTGTTCGCGCGCGACAAGAGTTGGCTGCTTTGGGATGTCGTGGACTCGCAGTGCGGAGGTGGTGCGTCCAGTCCTTGCCCGGTGACAGGCGTGCGCTGCTGACCTCCTTGCGTCGACCGCGCGCAGACCCGCATCGGCTTCTGACGCAACTCAGCCTGCTCTTGCCTCTGGCCGTCCTGCTACAAGCGCCCGCGCTCCTAGTCAATACGTACCGGCGTATTCTCTCCCTCCTCGCCCAATCGCATGTCCACCTCGACCCGCTCGTTGTCGGCCAGCACCTACCGCCCGCCGTTGCCTGCTCGCCCGAGCGCGCGGTGCTCCTGGCGGAGGTGTACGGCGCGCTTGTTGGACTCCTCATGGCGCAGACGGCCTGGCTTCCACAAGACTTCTTTGCGGTCGAGCTGCCAGAGGCCGAGGGGTGGTTCCAGACGGCGCTCCTCACCGACTTGGCGGACGCTCTCGCCCGGGCCGAGCAGAGCACACCGCACCTCCCCGCCTCGGCTACCGTGCTTTGGCAAGACACGCGTGCGCGCTACGCCGCGCTCGAGCGCCAGCTCAAGGACAAGTTCGGCTGGGAGCGCGCGGTGCGTGCCAGGCCTGCGCGGGTCATCGTCGAGGGCTGGATCGGGGGTGACGAGAGCGAGGAGGAGGACGAGGAGGACCGGCCGGTGTTCGTCGAGAATAAGGACCATTACATCCTGTAACATGTCGCTTTTTCGCGAAGACGCCATGTTCCTTGTGAGGGCACGACGCGTGGGAGCTTAACCAGCGGCATTTTGCAAAACAGAAGGGTCATAGAGAAACATGAAGCCGGAGCGTGGAACAGGTCGTGAGATCAGAAGAGACGGTGACGGTACAAAGGGGCGAGGGATGGCCTGAAGCATCGCTGCAGAGAGCGAGGTGTCTACTTGAGTCCAAAGCGGATGTAGTACGGGTCGTCCTGCGCAGATGAAGAACAACGTTAGCACGAGTTGCGCTTTCCAGAGAGGGTGGGGAAGCGACGCACTTTGGGCGTGTCGGGGTGCACCGAGATGCCCTTCGCAAGAAGCGAGATGTCCTGGCCCGTCGCGCTGTCGGCGAGCTGGGAGTCCTGACCCTCGGGCCGCCAGCCGGCGCCGACCGAGGTCGCGACGAGCGTCGGCAGCATCGCCAGCAGCGACGTCGGCTGGATGTTCTTCTTCTTGAGCTGGGCCGAGCGCGAGCGGAGCACGAGCTTGGAGCCTGCGGTGCCGGTGCGAAGCAAGCGTCAGTAACTCTGAACTGAAGGAAGGACGACGAGATGCGACGCACCCTGTAGACGGCCGCCGCGGATCTTCGAGTACGTCGAGAGGTTGTCGACCGTGCGCGAGATGGCCTCGTTCCAGCGGGTCTCCTCAGCCTCGACCGTCTCGGTCGGCAGCTTGGCCGGGTCGTCGTACAGGCGAATCTTGTAGAGCATCCGCTGCGGGTGGCGGACGAGTGAAGGTTGTCAGACAAGCACGTCGAGGTGGTACGATCAAACGGCAGGAGGACGCACCGCGAAGGGCTCGGTCGGCATCAGGCGCACGAGAAGACCGATCGGCAGCGAGACGAGACCGACGAGGATGGAGACAGCCCAGTCGCGACCGTTGATGCGTACGACCTGGAACGCAGTGCCGCCGACGAAGACGATGAGGATCTGCGACAGGCCACCGAAGATCAGCGAGAGCGGAGGTAGCGAACGCAAGGAATGCGCACTTGGCCGCCGACCATGATGGCGAAGATGATGAAGAAGAAAGGGTTGATGAAGAAGTTGGCAAAGATGTTGAGGCCTCGGTCGAGACGGCGGCAATTCTACGCAAGGGAGCAGAGGTCAGTGAGGACTGCACGCAGTCAGCGAGCAGATCGAAGGACGCACCAGCTGGTTGAAGATCTGGCAGAAGACGAAGGCGTTAAAGACGACGGTCGAGACCTCCTCCTGCTGCGTCTCGCATAGCAGCTCGTTCGAGCCGCACTCCATGTTGAAGATTTGCCGGCCGCAGAAGTGGAGCACGAGGCACGCGACGATCTGGAAGATCGCCTGGATGCAAATCATCTTGAGCATGTCGATCGTGATGAGCGGCGCGCGCTTGCGGTCAGGGCGGCGGTTCAGCGAGTCGGGCGTGGCAGGGTCGGTGGCGAGGGCGAGGGCGGCGAAGCTGCAAGGGCGAGCTCGCGGGTTAGGACACGACGACAGGAAGCAGCACGCAGAGAGAGAGAGGGAGGAGACGACGCACGTATCCATGATGAGGTTGACCCAAAGCAGCTGAACAGCGGTCAAGACAGACTGCTCCTCGGAAGACGCGACGGCGGAGACTGCGAGTGGAAGAAGGCCATGAACGGTCAGCATTGCGCCCTCGAGATCAGTGAGCTAGGGAAGACGCACTGAACGTGATGACGACGGCGGTGATGTTGACCGACAACTGGAACTGGAGGAATTTGCGGACCGAGTCGTTGACGCATCGCCCCCACATGACGGCAGAGACAATGCTGCCAAAGTTGTCGTCCATGAGGATGATGTCGGATGCTTCCTTGGCAACCTCGGTGCCGGCGATGCCCATGCTGAAGCCGACGTCGGCCTTCTTGAGCGCAGGCGCGTCGTTCGTCCCGTCGCCGGTGACGCCGACGATCTCGCCGAGCTCCTGCAGCGTCGCGACGAGGATGCGTTTGTCCTCGGGCGACGAGCGCGCCATCACCTGCAGCCGGGGCACGATCTCGCGCCGGTCCGCAACCGACAGTTCGCGGAAGACGGGACCCTCGATGATGAGTCCGCCGGGGGTGAAGATGCCGCACTGGGTAGCGATGGACTTGGCGGTGAGGACGTTGTCGCCGGTGACCATCTTGACTCCGACGCCGGCCTGCGCAAGACGAGGTGCGACCCAAGGTCAGCAAGAACGAGAGACATGACGTGAAGCGAGGCAAGAAAAAATGTACCTTGTTACAGGTGGCGACGGCCTCGGTAACGCCGGGGCGGAGCGGGTCCTCGATGGCGGTGATGGCGAGTAGGGTGAGGTCCTGAGCGAGCGCCTGGTACGGCACGTTGCCCTCCTCGTCGGGCTGGACGGGCGGCCACGACGCAAAGTCCTTGTAGCAGACGGCGATGGTGCGGAGCATGTTGTTGGCGTACAGGACGATGGTGCGGTCGATGTTGGCGCGCGTGTCGGCCGTGAACGGGACGGCAGCGACGTCGGACGCAGCGCCCTGCTCGACCTGGATGTGCTGCGCGCAGAGCTTAGTGAGGATCTCGGACGCGCCCTTGAAGAAGGCGCGGTGGGTGCCGTCCTTGAGGCGCACGACGACGGCCGACGACTTGCGCTCGGACGAGAACGGCACCATCTGGACGACGGTCGCTGCGTCGCGCGTGACCTTGTAGTTGTTCCAGCCGAGGTCCTTGCAAAACCGCAGGAGCGCCGTCTCGGTCTTGGACCCGACGAACTCGAGCTCGCCCGTCTCAGGGTTCTTGTCCTCGAACGCGGTCGAGTTGAGCACGATGGCATCGTTGAGCAGGTCCTGAAGGCCGGGCGCCATGACCGTGTTAAGCTCCTTCATCTCGATCGAGAAGTCCTTGCGAGCCTGTGAGGGTCGACGAGCAACGAAGGAGAGAAGGTGTCAGTCGCTTGAGCAAGAAAGAAGCGGAGGGAAAGAGGGAGACGCCACCTCATCAGCGTCGCTGCGGTTCGGGAACTCCTCGAGCCGCTGGACGAACTTGCCGTTGACGCCGAGCGAGCCCGCGACGACCGACATGACGTTCTGGGTGAGCGTGCCTGTCTTGTCGGTGCAGACGACGGTGGCGTTGGCCATCGTCTCGCACGCGCCGAGCACGCGCACAAGCAGGTTCATCTTGGTCATGCGTTTGGTCGCGAACGCGAGGGCAAGGGTGACGGCGAGCGGGAGACCTTCGGGAACGGCGACGACAATCTATGCAAGCGCGACCAAGATGGGGTCAGACCAGAGTCCCTATCGACCACCACAAAGAGAGCGTCGCGAGGGTAAGGGTGGGGGGGGGGGGGGTGAGAGGAGGCACGTACGACAGTGACGGCGATGATAAGGATGTCGACGAAAGCCGCGCCCTTCTCCGAGGCGGTCCTGGGCGGCGTACCCGTGCCGAGCTGAACGAAGAAGCGGATCATGAGGGCGGTGAAGAGGAGGAGACCGGCGAGCGAGCCGAGCTTGGCGATGAGCTCGGCGAGGGCGTTGAGCTTGAGCTGAAGCGGCGTCGGAGGTGCGTCGCCGCGAAGGGCTGCGGCAGACAGCAAGAGAAGGTGTCAGCGACCGACCAAGAAGCGATGGAAATGCAAGAACAGGAGAAGGACGTACCCATCATCGTGCGGCCGTTGAACGAGTTGGGTCCGACGGCGATGACGACGTACTCGCCGACGCCCTCGAGCACCTTGCCTCCCGAGACGAGGAAGCAGTCGAGCTTGAAGCCCTTCTCGGGCGCGTCGCCGACATGGGCCTCGCGCTCGGCCAGACATTCCGCGTACGTCACCTTCTTGATGGCGTCCGACTCGCCCGTCGCGCCCGACTCGTCGCACTTGACGCCGTGCCCGCGGAGGAACACGCCGTCGACGGGGACGATCTCGCCCGGCTCGAGGATCGCGATGTCGCCGACGAGGACGTCGTAGACCGAGATGCTCTGCTCCTTGCCGGACCGGATCACCTTGAGCTCGCGCGCCTCCTTCTGCGCATTGAGCTTCTGGAACTGCTTCTCCTTCTGCCAGTCGTTGACCGAGCCGACGAGCACGACGATCGCGACGGCGACCATAATGGCGACACCCTCAACCCAGTCGACGTGCGGCACCTCGACCCACTCGCCAGACGATTCGTTGTAGACGTAATCCTTGTCGCCGCCGACCGTCTGGTAGATGCCGAGCGCGAGCGAGACGGCGGCGGCAACGCAGAGGATGATCTGCAACAAGACAAGCACGAAGCGCAGGTCAGCTTGCCGCCCAAAGAGCGGGCGGAAAGCAAAAAAGTCAAAGGACGCACGAGGACCTTGTCCTTGAGCGCGAGGTACATGAGGTAGAAAAGCGACTTGGGCGGCCGAACCGGCAGCACGTTGGCGCCGTATGTCGTGCGGCGCATGTCGGCCGTTGCGAGCGTCGGGTCGGAGGCGTTGCCGCCGGACGAGGCGAGGACGTCACTGTCGAGTCCCTGCTTGGGGTCCGTGCCGAGCCCGCGGACGAGGCCGTCGACGCCGCCGAAGCTAGTGAGCGTCTCGATCGACTTGCTGCAAGAGGGAGCCAAACCGGTGTCAGGGTAAGGTGCGCGCAAGCGGCGACAGAAGGAAGAAGAGCGCACGGGTCAACAAGCGACGCCAGCTTCTTCGGCTTGACCTTGAACGGGCCAAGGTCAATGTCGTCGGCGGCGTCCTCGGCCTCGAGGTCCTTCCTGAACTGCTCCTCCTCCTTCGCGACCTCGTCCGGCCGCTTGTCCGTCTTCTCGGCGAACGCGCGCTCGTCGGGTGTCAGGCTGCTCGAGCCGGACGCGCCGCCCGCCGAGCCCTTGCGCGCGACGTGGTCGGCCGCGTCGAGCGTGCCCTCGTCGACGTGGCTCACCCACTGGGAGCCCTTCTCCTTCTCGTGCTCGTGCTTCTTGAGGTCGACCGCGCCGTGCTCAGCATGGCCGTGCGAGTACACCGGCACCTTGCCCGCGGAGAGCGCAGGCGACGGCGGGTCGGACGCAGGGAGCGTCTCGTACGTCGGCGCGGGTGAGTGCGCGTGCTGGTGCTGCGGGGGCGATGAGGGGTGCGGAATCAGGCCGAGGCCGGGAGAGGAGGAAAGAGGCGTCGTGCTGCCTGTGGCGGCTGGGTACGAAGGGAGGTGGGGAGGTCAGCGGAGCGAGCGCACGGGAGGGGTGAGCGAGCTTGAGACATCGGAGAGCGGCGAGGCTGAAGAGGGAGAGGGGGCCGTCGTCGAGCGGGAAGCTTCGACCGGCAGTCGTCCACCGCCGCCTCAGCTGCCTATGTCCGTCCTCGAGTCGAGCAAGGACGTGCCAAGGCGCAGGGAGGCAAGCAGACGGGCGGCAGGGTCCTCGTCATGGGCAGGAGAGATCGCCGAGAACCCCGTGGCCCTTGAGGCTGGATGCCGGGCGGGAGTGGCGAGGCCAGCCGGTGGAGAAGACGGAAGAGGGAGGAACGGGCACGCACAGGGGACAGGCGCATCGCTCGAGCCGTCCGGCGCGGTCGTCGTGATGATGATCGGTGCGAGCACGGGCGGCCCAGCAGCCGTCGAGTGGGCGTGGGGGAGGTCGTCGTTGCCGGCGGACATGGGGCGCGGGCAGGCTGGCGATCCGCTGCGCTGCTGCTGCGGCGACTTGGGTTGCGGCGGCGAGGAGGGTTGCGGATGGGCGAGATAAGGCCAGCGGGGAGGAGGGAGGTCCGAAGGGGAAGATCAGGAGAAGGAGGAGGAGGAGGGCGGGAGGTGGCTAGGGTCTCGCTCTCTGGGCGTCTTGAAGGGGCGGCGGCTGGGTGGCAGGGCTGTGCCGCCTCAGACGCCTTGGCAGCCCTCCCCCCGGCCCTGCATCCATGCGCTCCATCCTCCCGCACTCGTTCCAGCTGCAGGCAGCGCCCTCATCGACGCCCTCTCTCCTCTCGTTTCGTCGACTGCATGCTCTCGTCGCTGCCCCCTGCCCTGCGCTTCCCGATGCGCCCTCCCTCAGCGCTCATGAGGCAATATCAGGGCCAACTGCGCAGTACCCGTCATGCGTCTTGCCAGTCCACATGCGCCCCGCAGCAGCCCTGTTCGCGCCCGCGGGGCTGTGCGCGACCGCGCGCGCAGGAGTGAGCTGCCGCGAGCCTCTACACTGGCGTCCAAAGGGGACGCCACTAGCGAAAGGCCGAGTCACGGTCTGTGCCGTCCCTGCTGAGGCGAGAGGTTGCGTTAGGCCGTCGACGAGAGCACGCGGGCTGGCAGGTGGATGGGCTGAGCACTGCAGAGACGTCGCTGCGTCGTCATAGGGTGATCATCGGCAGCGTCCCAAGACAGCGCTAGGCAGCGACGGTTTGCGCCGTACGAAGAGGGAGGACGCGGATATTGGACATATTGTATCGCTGCCTGGTGACTCCTGCGAACACCGTGCGAACCCGCAGGGTCACTCCGCCGCCCCTGCGCCCGTCTCGAGCACCTCGCCATACCTGTCCATCAGCCTCAGCCCAACCTTGCCCAGCTCGCCCGCCCTCTGCCCGAGTGCGGCCCACACGTCGCTCATCTCCCCGTCCCGGTCTCTCTCCACCCGCCCAAAGTCCAGCCCTCCACTGCCGACGAGCCGGAGCGCCGGGAACCGCCGCCCTTCGAACACGGGCAAGAGCTGCTCGACCGCGCGGCTCAGCGTGGCAAAGTTGGCCTGGAGCGTGTCGTACGTCGGCTTGAACGGGCGCGGGATGTGCCCGACCAGCAGCGCCTGCAAGTTCGCGTGCGCGTGCGGCGAAGCAAGGAGGGGCGAGACGTCCGCGACGTGCGTCGAGAGCTGCTCGAGCCGCGGGCACAGGGCGAGCACCTCGGCGCTCAGCGTCGCCGGCGTCCCGAGCGACTGCAGGTGCAGCGTCCGGAGGTTGTGACCGAGCTGCTTGAGCGCGGTCAGGATCGCGCGCGACTCGTGCGCCGTCGTGCCGAACCCTGCGGGACGGCGGGGCCGCGCCGACTCAGCCCTTGTGCAGCGTGGGACGGAGGGAGGAAAGAAAGAGGCGCACCGTCGATGCGCAGGTCGGTTAGGTACTTCGCGTCCGTCAAAAGGGGGAGGAAGGCGTCCAGGACATAATCGACATGGTGCGCATTGCGCAGGTGGACTGCGATGCAAGCCCCAGTGGTGAGCCCCAGTGTCCCGCAACAGGAGGCACACAAGCGAGAATGAAAAACAACACACGCTTCCTCAGCTGAGAGAAGTCGAACCAGTGGTCCACGATGAGTCGATAGCTTGGGCTCGCGAATCGCGCGAGGTCGACCGTGAACGAGTGCGGGCTTGGCTTCCTCAGCGGCACCTCGAGCACGTCCTCCGGTAGCGGCAGGTCCAGGTGCCAGCACAGCGTGCTTAGTCTGATCACGTTGGGCAGAAGGTGCAGGTACGAGAGGATGGCAGAGGAGATCTGCGCGGACCCGTTCTGGACGAGGATGTGTCGGACGTGCGCGCCGAGCGTAGGGTTGCACTCGATCGCGTCAAAGTAGAGGAACGGGCGTTCTGTGCAGCAGGTCCGCCATCGATGATCAGCCTGGGAGGATCGAGGAGCTCCGGCACGGGACCGCACCTTCCTCTTGGGCGTCCCGCGGGAAGACGCTCGTCCGTTGAAAGACGGCCTCGGCGAAGAGGAGCGGCTGCGCGATGCTCTGCAAGACGCATACAGGGAATGGCAGTGCGTGTCAGCAGGCATGAGCGAAGCTGGAGAGCGTACGACAAGCGTCGGGCGAGCCCAGAGCAGGCTCCTTAGCGAGGAAGTACGCCCGCATGAGGTCGTGCGAGCCAGGCCAGCGCCGCTCCGAAGGTCGAGGAAGAAACGCACCCGAAACTCCCTGCTCACGCGACAGAGCGCATGCAGCAGCCTGCGGTTGGCGGCGAGGTCGTCCGTCTCGTCCTCGCTGAAGGTGTAGGTGTGCCGGCGCTCGATGGCGGCGTGCACGATGGCCGAGTGCAGGTCATAGGGCAAGTGAGGGGGTGTCCTGCGGGTGGGCGGCATCAGGACCTGGGTCGCGTGCTAGATGAGAACGGTCGGCGGCAGAACGGGGAGCAACGTACATGGGGAGCGAGGTGAATAAGTTAAAAGAGGCGGGCGTTCGTAAGCTAGCGCCTCGGAGGGAGGGAGGGAGGGACGGAGGGAGGGAAGCAAGCCAAGGAGGTCGACGTCTGCCCCCCTGCGGCTACTGACCCCGAAGGCTCTGGACCACGCAACCGACCCAATCAAGACGACTCACGCCAGCCAAGGAAGCACTTGCGTCGCGGCTTGTCGTTCTCGCAGCATGTCGTCGACGGGGAGGAGGGAGCAAAGGGGCGTACATTGATTTGCGCGGGACACTACACACAGGGGTGAGGATGGGAGAGGGAAAGGGAGGCAAGAAGTGGGAGAGAAGCTGAGAAGCAAGGGAAGGGAGACCGTGCAAGAGGTCGTGAGGAGGGGGAATACTAGACGAGGAGCGGTGGTGTGGATTTGCGAGGTAGGAAGGAGAGATGTATGTTACGTCGGAAAAGGTAGGGTGGGGGTCGTCGCCTCGTCGTTCAACCCGCTAGCGGGGGTGGGGGATGTGCTGAGCAGCTGTTGGTACTTCTAGGGGTAAGAGGAACATGAGGACGTTAAATTAGAGAGGTGATTGAGGGCAGCCCTCCTTCAAGGGGAAGCCTGCGGTTGGTGGGACAACCATGTCGTCCTTCAGGCCGCCGCGCACGTCTTGAACATGGCCTCAAGCTCCCTGCTGCGGCGGACGAACTCCTGGCTCCAGAATCCGGGCAGGCGGAGCATCTGGATGAACGTCACGAGCACGCCCCACGGGTGCGGCCTGGCGACGACGACCCGCTCGAGCAGCACGCGCGCGATGATCTCGGCCAGCGGCGCGACGGCGCCGTCGGCGGCGGCGGGCGCGATGGGCAGGGCGAAGAGGTGCAGAAGCAGGTGCGAGAACCAGTGCGTGTGAGCGGACGGGTGACGCAGGTTGTTGACGATCGACGAGATCAGGTGGTACTGGCCTGCGGGCGACGAGTAAAAGATGCAAGGAGGCATGTCAGCGTTGCTCGACGGCGGTATCTGCAGCGAAGGGAAAGGACGCACCCTCGTTGTCGAGCTGGCCAGCGATGCGCTCGATGGCGGCGACCGAAGGCTGGTGGGCCTCGAACGTCCAGTTGAGCTTGACGCCGCCGGGCGAGAGCATAAGGTAGTTGACGGCGTGCACACCAATCGACAGCACCGCCGCGTTGAGGAACGGCAGGTTGTACCGGACCTGACCGTCGCTCGTCTTGCCGACGATGCGCTTCATCGCCTCGGGCACGTGCACGTCAACCATCTCGATCGAGTAGGCGCAGTGGTCGAACCCGGAGTGGATCGCCTCGCCCAGCAGTGCGATGTAGTCGGACGCGACGACCGGCACGAGCTGCTTGTGCGCGTCGGCCAGGTCAAAGCTGTACGAGAAGGGGTCCGGCAGCGTCGTGCCGCGCGGGAACGCCGAGAGGACGACGTTGCGAATCTGGGTGCAGTGGACGGGGAGCGCCTCGACGAGCGAGAGGTAATACTCGGCCAGGAAGTCGGGGAAGTCGTGCAGTAGCGCGAGCAGAATGCGCATCGTGCCCTTGTACAGCGTGCGCGACGACTCCTGCAGCTTGGCCGCACTCAGGAACGGCCCCAGGTACTTGAAGAGCGCAATGAGGAGGTTGTGGTACTCGGGCCAGTTCTGCAGCGCACAAGGCCACCTGTCAGCCCCTGGATTGCGTAGAAACGCAGGATAGGGCACAACACACCTTTTCCTTGTCGGAGGCGAGGAGCTTGGGCATAAGGAGGCGGTGCGAGATGAGCGACATCCACGAGAACGTGAAGCCGGGCAGCAGCGATGGCTGCAGCATCGAGAGCGTGTTGGCGCTGCAAAAAGACAGGATCAATGGTCAGCGGGGACGTCAAGATTTGACAGGAGCGTAGGGGACATACCTGAAGGCGCGCAAGCAGCCTGAGTAGGCGGTCCTGATGCTCGGCTCGATCGAGTGCAGGTCGTTGAGGATGGACGAGAAGAAGCGGAAGAAAGGCCGCTGATCAAACTCGGCGCCGAGCTCCTCGTGCGAGCGAACGAGGACGAGGACGACGATCGACAGGATCTTGTTAAGGTAGCGGATCTTGGACTCGTCGACCTCGGCGCCGTTGGGGTCGCCGTAGTTCTTGAGGAGCAGGATGAAGATCTTGGAGAGGGCGTCCATCGGGATGAGGGCCGCGATCGGGTCGGCGACCTTGAGCTTGGTGTAGCCCTCGACGGCAACCTCTGCGCAGACGCGGAAGAAAAGGAACGTGACCTCGTCGCCCTTGAGGATGCCCTGCGCCTGGAGGTTGGTGACGATGCTGACAAACGCCTGCTCGGCCGACGGCGCCTGCTGGAACAGGCGCACCCACTCGAGGAAGTAGTACGCGAGCCGGTCACGGAGGGCGATCTCGGACTCGACCCCTGGCTGCTGGCCAGGTGCCAGCGCGCCGCCGGCGATGTCCTCAAGCAAACGGATTACGTTGTCCGACGCCTTGCCGGCCTGGGCCGCGCGGGCAAGTGCCTCGAGCGAGTTGGCGAGCTGCGCACGGGTCGCGCACGGCTGCTCGCCGAGCAGGCACTCGCGCACGAAGCTCGCCGTGAAGTTGAGGGCGGCCGGGCGGAGGTCGCGCAGGACGAAGTGGGCGAGCTGGACGTCCTGCTCAACCATGCTGATAAGCCCGGCGCGAACGAGCGCGACCGTGACGGGGACGTTGAACTTGCGGTCGTCCTCGGCGTAGATGAGCCAGTTGACGACCTCCTTCTGGACCTTGGGGAAGAGCTCGCACAGCCGCTGGAGGACGACGACAAACACCTCGCGCCCGAGAACCGAGTCCGTCTTGTACAGCAGCTGGACGACCTTCTGCGAGAAGCCGAGCGCCGTCTCGTCGCGGTTGTACGACTGCGCAGCGATGACGGGGATCTGGCGGATCGCCATCTTGAGGTCGTGGTGCTGCGGCAACGTTGCGAGGCTCGTGATGCCCGACTGCGAGATGAACTTGTCGACCTCGGAGATGATCTGTTGGAACTTGAGCAGGCTCTGGTCGTTGCTGAGGCTGATTGGCGCCGCGACGGCAGACTCGAGCATGGCCTCGCTGGCGGGCGACGGCGTGCGGTAGCCAAGGGGCAAGCCGCGGAGACGGTCGATGACGCCAGGACGCTGCAACTTGTCGACGCCTGCGAAGGAAGACGGGAAGGATCAGCGACGACGCCGTGTATCAGCGGTAGAGCCGGCAGGGGACTCACCGTTGGGGACGCCAGGGCGCGCGCGCGGCGACTTCTGCTTGGCGAACTCCTCGTACACCTCCATCTGCTGCGGCAGCAGGCCGTTGGGCCGGACGCGGAGCATGTCGGGCAGGATGTTGACGTTGACGGCCGGCTGCGTGCCGTCCCAGAACGGCTGGCTGCCGACCTGTTCGCGGTGCCGCTGCCGCAGCTGGAACGCGGAGGCGAGCGTCTCGTCGACGTCGTAGATCGCTTTGTCCTGCGCGGCGCGCTTGATGACCGAAGCAGCAAGGTCGAGATTGGCCGCGACGACGGCGACCACCGAATCACCGGGGATGGTGGCCTGGGGTGAACAATGGAGTCAGTGCAAGCCTTTTGCAGGTGTCGAGCGAGAAGGGAGACGCACCTCGGAGAAGCCGTTCTGCTGAAGCAGCGCGCGGACAGAGGTCGAGATGCTGCTGCGAAGCGGGTCCTTGGACGTGACCATGGCGAGGTTGCCTGCGAGGTTCTGGACCATGGCGTGCGCGGCCTTGCGCATCTTGCCCTCGTCGCCCTCGGTCGCAAAGTCCTTGGTGATGAGGTCGCGGCTCGAGATGCCGGCGATCGTGACGCTGCGCTCGACGACGGGGACGACGATCTCGCGGATCGCGCGCTCGATCGCGGTGAACACGATCCGCTTGAGCGTCGCGTTCGCGCTGAACGGCGCTGTCTCGGCGGGGAAGACGAGGTACGCCGGCAGGTCGCCGATCAGCTCGTCCACCTTGCGGTTGAGCGCGGCCTGCGCCGCCGCCGCCGCCGCCTCGGACTGGTAGACCGAGACGCTCGCCCGGCCAGGCTCGCCGCCGACGAAGCCACCGGCCATCGACAGGCGCTCGAGGTCCTGCGTGAGCGTCTGGACGCCGCCGGCGCCGACGGGGAGCTCCGCCGGCCGGTCGCGGATGAAGGTTGTCGGCGTGATTTTCGCGAGGTCGATGTTGAGCGTCTTGCAGAGGACCTCGATCTCAAACTTGAGGTTGAGCTTGAGCTCAGCCGTGTGGTAGAGCTCGACGAGCAGGCGGAGGACGGCCATGAGCCACGGGTTCGGCGGGTGGAACACCTTTGACTTTGCGCACTGCTCGAGCACCTTGCACACGAACGGGATCGCGACGATCAGCCGCTTGGCGTCGTACCCCTCGATCAGGAGGTCCTTGAGCGAGAGCTGGTTGAACTTGAGCGGCAGGTCGCGCGCGAGCGTGATGCGGCCGAGCCACGAGCCGAGGTTCTTGAGCGTCGCCCGGTCCTGCGCCTGCGACACCGTCTTTTCGCTGTTGAGCAGCGTGTACGTCTTGCTGTACGTCTCGAACAACAGGTGCTTCTCGAACCCGGCGCGGTCGAGCGCCTCGACGAACTGCAGGTACAGCTGATGATTGTTGGGCTCGACCAAGACGCGGCTGCCGATGAAATAGTGGGCGAACCAGCGCGAGTGGCGCGCCTGGAACGCCTGGCGCATGTCGTCAACCTTGGAGGCAAAGTTGGACGGCGCGAGGTTGTTGACGATGAACAGGATCCGGTCCGACGTGTCCTCGTCGGGCTCCTCGAGCGGCTCGGCGTTGTCAAACGTGTCGAGCCGGAGCGCCTTGAAGATGGGGACGATGACCTGGCCGTCGGGGCCGATGCGGCCCTTTGCGCGCTCGGCGTCGTGGTCGGCGAGCGTCGTCCGGACAAACTCGATCAGGTGCGGGTGCGATTCGTGCAGGTGCGCGCTCGCGAGCACGGCCTCGCACACCTCGGGGAACTCGGCCAGCCGGGCCTGGAACGCCTGGAGCGCGATGAAGCCGAACTCGAACGACGACGCGGGCGCATCCGGCGGCGTCTTGAGCGAGTCCGTCACGTACCGGAGCGAGACCGTGAGCGGCACACCCTCGATCAGGTGGCGGAGGATGAGGGCGCCGAACAGCTGGCCCGTGAGCGCAAGCTGCCGCGCCGGATACGTGTGGAAGAACTTGTACTCGTCGAGGAGCGTGTAGAGCATGCACGCAAAGATCCTCTGCCGCTGCGGGTCGGCCGACTCGCGCCAAGCGGCGAGGTACGTGACGACCGTCTCGACGGGGACGCTGTCTGCGTCGTCGTACATGCGGCGGTAGATGCCGTCGACCTCGCCCTCGGTCTCCTCCGAGAACGCCACGACGGCAACGCCGTGCTCGGCGTCCGACCCGGGCAGCAGGTTCAACAGGCGCGGGTACAGCTGCAGCGCCCGCAGACGCAAGTCCGCGAAGCGCGCCTTGGCCGCCTCGCCCAGCGCCGTCTGGCCGAGCACGCGCAGGAAGACGCCGGCGACGGGCGCGGTGAGCGCGACCGTCACGGCGTCCGCGTCCGTCTGCTGCCGCAGCAGCTCGCTGCCGACCTTGTGGTCGAGGAACTCGAGCGCCGCCTCGACGAACTCGTCCTCGTTGGCCGCGATCGAGTCCTCGAGGTACTGCGAACGGGCGGCGAGCACAGCAGGCAGTCAGCGGTCGAGAACAAAGGGGGGGGGGGGGGTACAAGTCGGAGAGAGCACGCGGAACGCACCTGCGCGAGGTTGACCGTCTCCGACTTTGCCGCGACGGCCGCGACGTCGAGCGCGAATGCGAACGGCTTGCGGCTGAGCAAGCTGCCGACGGCGCCGACCTGCTCAGCGACGTCGACGACAGCCTGGACGTTGATCTCGCTCGCGGCGTGCGCGCGGGCGAGGTACTCGCGCAGGACGTCAGGCTCGACTTGGAAGAGCCGGGCGAAGAGGACGGCGTGCTGCGCGTGGTGCGTGAAGAACATGTCGAGCAGGCGCGAGAGGATCGCCGCGTGCACGGGCGAGTAGGGCTTCTGCCGAGCGCACGGAGGAAGCAGCGACGAGGTCAGCAGGGCGGCGGCGAAAAGGAGCGTCGCTGCAAAAGCGAGGAAGGGGACGAACGGGCGTCTGCACCAAGCCAAGGAAAACAACCTCCAACCTGGTCTGCATCCCGCCCTCCAGGATCTCCTGACTCCGCTCCCGGATCCGCTCCTCAGGGTGCTCGCTCGCCCGCCTCAGCAAGTCATAGACGGCCTTGACGTTCCACCCGCTGCCGACCCACGCGGCGGGCACGTCGGGCACGTCCTCGGGCGTGATGACGAGCTCGAGCCCGGGAATGATGGCGAGCGAGAACGTCTCCTGCGGGAGCGAGAGGAGCAGCTCCGTCACTTGGAGCACGACGAGCGGGTGCGCGGCGTAATAGGCCGACGAGGGCGAGAAGAAGGCGGACAGCGGGGCGGTGGGCGTCTGGGGCGGGAGGGCGAGGAGCGAGAGGAGAAGGGGCAGGACGGCGGGCACGAGCAGGATGTGCGGGTGGGGGGTCGTGCCGAACGAGCTAAGCAGGCCGGGCCAGTCGATCTGATTATCGGCGTCCTGCTGCACGAGAGGAGAGGTGACCGAAGCAGACGTCTTGTCGTCAGCAATCTGCAGCCTGAGAGAGATGGACCGCGAGGGAACAGGACGTACGAGGCTGATGAGCGCCCTCACGACGGCGCCTGCGTCCACACCGCCGAGCTCGCCCTGCGCGAGCACCTCCGCAAGCCCGACCACGAGACTCCTGCTCTTCTCGTGCAGGCCGTCGACGGTGCCCCACCACTTGACGAGCAGGATCCTGAGCGCCTGCACGTCGGCCGTGCCCTGCCCGAGCTCGCACAGAAACTCCGGGAGCGACGCCCCGTGCAGCGGGAGCGGCAGCGACGGCACGGTCGACCCGAGGAAGCCGGCGCTGAACTTTGCGGTGAGCGAGAGGAGCAGCGCTCGGCGCTGGTCGCCGTCGAGCACCGGGGGCCCGCCGGCGGGCGTCGAGAGGAGCGACGAGAGGAGAAGCGTGCCCATCCCGGGCGAGAGGTCCGTCTCGTCGTCGAACCACCCCCCGCCGGCGGCACCGCCGTCACCGGCCTGGCCGGGCGCCTGCCGCAAGCCCTCCATCGCAGCCGCAAAGTTGTCGTGGACGAGCTGCCGGCCCTGCTCGAGCATGCGCGCTGGCAGGCCGCCGTTGCCGGCCGCGAGGATGCCGGCACCGAGCGTGAGCCGCTCGGACGGAGCGAGGCCGACGCGGTTGGCGAAGTGGACAAAGGAGAAGGAGCGGAAGAGCTCGGTCGGGTCCGCCTTTGCGATGGCCTGCGCGAACTGGCTGCCTGCAGATCCACAACGGCCCGCCATTGACAGCGCCAGCATCCAAGGTCAGCCTTCTCTCCTGGACGCCCTGCTGCCGAGCGGGCAGGAAGGAAGGCAGTCGGGAGGGGAAAAAAAAACGCACCGAGCAGCACGTCACGCGCAACCCTCCTGCCCTCGAGCACCATCAGCCGCCACACCATGTTTCCCCCGCTCGGGAGCGCGCCGTTCGAGCTCGAGTTGAGCGTCGCGGCGTTGGCGTTGACGAGCCGGCGGAGGAAGTAGTGGTAGATCTCGGGGCCATGGTGGTCCGAGAGCTGAGACGGCGCGGCGGCACGGGGTTGTCAGCGAAGGTGGATCTCCAGCGCGTGGAAGCGTGGGGGGGAGGGAGGGAGGGGTAAGAGAGAGGTCAAGGCGAGGGACGCACCTGACGGATGTCGTTGACGCGCGAGCTAAAGCTGTCCTCGTTAATGCTGCTGAGCAGGAACACGATCTGCGCCTTGACGATCGTGACGAGCGAGTTGCTGTTCTTCTCGTCCTTGCCGCCCGCGCCCGGGCCCGCGCCGTCGAGCGTGCCCGGCCCGCCGCCGTTGGCTGTTGCGCCTGCACCTGCAGCAGCAGCAGCAGCAGCCGTAGCAGCCGCGGAGGGTGCGATGCCTGGCGGAGGGCCGGCGGGCGGGGGAGGGAGCGAGCTCAAGCCCGGCGGAGGCGCGAGCCCCGGCGGGAGAGGCAGGTTCGGCGGCGGCGGCGGAGGAGGGTTGTTCTGCATGCGAGGCGGAGGCAGGGAAAGAGCGGGGAGACGAGGAGGACGTTGCGTTCACCGGCGGCGGCCGCTGGCCATGCGAAGCAGCCGGGGCGGGGCGGGCGGGAGGGAAGGCGGATGGAGAGGCTTTTCCCAGGCACGCGCGCGCGCGAGGAGGAGGCCGGAAGCGGGGGAGGGACGCTCGGCCGAGGGACGCGGGGCTCGGTGCGGGCTGGGAGGATGAATGGGCTCCGGACCCAGGCAAGGGAGAAGAGGCTTGAGAAGGGGGGGAGGGAGGGAAGGGAGGGAAGGAGGGCGAGGGGGGAGGGGAGGGGGGGAAGGCGCAGGGCGAGATCGTCTCTGGCGGCGGCGGCGAGCGGCCGATGCATCTGGCAGGCTCCCTCCCCGCCCTGCATCGCACGTCACGGCACGCTCAACATCCATACATCTCCTTCCGACCGACACAGCGAGATCCCACCGAGGGTTCCCCAAGGTCGTGAGGCTGACACCCGCCGGGCGCTGGCGGCGCGCTCAGGGGTGGTGAGACTCGACGAGACGAGTCCCGATCGAGGCATGAGCTGCAGGCGGATGGCATAGCGGGCCAGTCTAGCAAGCGCCGCTGGCCGGGGAAGGAGGGGTGGAAGGGTGCACCCCAGGCGAGGGCGCGCGTGGTCGGCAGCAGGACGTGTCAGAAGGCAGGGACCGGAAGCGCTCTCAAGAGCGTCCAGGGTAGGCCGCTGGCGGGCACCCGCCGCGTCAGCTTCTCGTAGAAGAGTCCCAAGAAAGGTCGGACGCACGTAGATCCTCGACCTCCGTCCTTCGTCCGGCCGACCCCGCCCCGGCCCTCTCCCTCGCCCTCCCCAGCCTCTCGTACGCCTCGAACAGTCTCCCCTCGCCCGCGTACACCCGCGCTTGCAGCACGACCCCCGAGAACGCCGGCAGCCCGCCGCCGGGTGTAGGGGGGAACGCGAGATGGATGGCGTTCGCACCGAAAAGGGGCTGGGCGAAGGCCGGTTGGGCGAGCGAGGGGAGGGGGATCGAGAGGGAGTGCAGCGGCGGGTTCTGCTTCGCGAGGGATGAGGTTGAGGGGAGGAAGGAGGAGATACTGCGAGGCAGGGGGGATTTCCGAAGAGTCAGCAGCAGTTCGGGCTGGGTCGACGCCGCGAGGCAGAGGGCCAAGAATCGAGTGAAGTCGACGCCGCAAACCCTCGGCTTGAGAAGGAGCAAGAAAGATATAGAGACGCACTAGGAGGCAGCCGTTTCGACGAGCGAAGCCCCAGCAGCCATACCAGCATCGGAGCGTTCCTCCCTCGACGGCGTCACAGGCGGGTGCGCAGCGGGCGGTGCGTCGGCCGCAGCAGCAGCGACGGCTGAAGGCGCTGCGAAGACAAACTGCAGGTGCGTACAACATACACAAGCATCAGTTTGACATCCCAAGAGGGCGGGCGGCGGGGACGGGGTGGGCGGGCGGCGGGGACGGGGTGGAAGATGCCGCAAAAGCGAGGGGAAGGGGATCGCGCAGCACCACGACGACGAAGGTAGAGAGCGACGGCGCACCCTCTGGTTGGTGATCCACACCTTGCCCGTTGCCGTAGCGGACCACTAGCAACCGCCCGTCAGAGCACACACGAAGCAGCAGAGCGCGTCAGCGCGCTGCTCGCTTTGAGGAGGGGAACCGAGCGGTGCGGCACCTTCGGACCGTCCAGCGTCGGCGGGACGTCCAGCTGCACGTCGGCCGACTCAAGCTCGTACACCAGCTTCTCCCCTGTGATACGCGATGCAGGGCCGTCAGTCTCTGAGTCTGGGATGCACTGGGCCAGGGAGAGCCGGAGTGAGCTCCTGAGCAGTGAGTGGGCTGCAGCAAGGCCGGACGAAGCCGACGGAGCAGGGTGGATGGGAAGGCCGACGGCGCACCTGGGAGCGGGACGAGCGCGAGCGGCGGGGCGGTCACCTGGACCCAGTTGAGCGACATGTGCGTGCGGGCGGTCTTGTTGGGGACTTGTAGGGCAGCTGGCTGAGACGCAGAGGGGACGGCAGGAAGGTGACGGGTGAAGGAAGGTCAAGAGCGCTCCTGTCGCTCCATGGCGGAGATCGCCTCCGCCGCCCACCTGGCCGATCATAGCAGCACGGATGGACGCCGACACCGACCTCCTCCTGGCGCTCGTACGCTCCCTCCTCCCGCCTGCGCTCCAGGCATCTCTCCCGGGAGGCGCGCTGCTCACCGCCCTCGCAGACGCGGACGGCGAGGTCGAGAGAGCAGCGGACGCGCTTCGGCGCGGCGGCGCGGGTGGGGGCAGCTCGGCGACGACGACGACGACGACGAGCGCGAGGAAGAGGGCACGCGAGGGGACCGTCGTGGACTGGCTGAAGGAGTCGACGGCGAACAAGAAGCAGCAACAGCAGCAGGTCCAGCCGTCGTCCCTCGGTCGGTCCACCCTCAGCAGCAGGAGCGCAGCAGCCCCCTCCGGGCCCTCGTCGACGCAGAAGCCCTCCCCTTCGCTCCCCCCACTCGTGCTCGCGACCCCCGTGCTCCTCGCCCAGCACCTCCCCTGCGTCGCCCTCCCGCCATCGCCCCTACCGGCGAGCCTCGCGAGCGCCCTGTATCTGTGGCTCATGGAGGACTCGCAGGGGTGGCGCAAGAACCTGTACGTGATCAACGGGCGGGAGGTGCGTCCCCTTGGGCGTGCTCGAGCAGGTTGCCGTGCGAGAAAGATGGAGGTCGGCTGACAAAAATGAGAGGAGACACACACAGGTCGAGTCACCCCATACGACGGCGTACTTCCAGAGCGCGGTCGACCCGCCGTACGGCCCTGAAGACCTGCTCGAGACCGCGCGCTTCTGTTCGTCCTCATACACTCCCCCCTCCCCCCTCTCGTTTGCTTGTCGTCGAGCTAGCGCTAACTACCTCGCATGCTGCGCCTTTGAAGGGAACAACAACGTTGCATCCCCACCTCTGCCTGTCCCCTACCCTCCCCTCCTGGAGCAGGCCGCACAACTTGTCGAGCACGCGGTGAACGAAGCGCTTGACGCGCGCCCGGACGCGCGCAAGTTCGCGAGCGAGTGGCAAGGCCGGTGGAAGGCCGGCATCGCGGGAATCAACCGGTACGAGGGGGCGGCGTCGGGGTGCGTGCGGGCTCGTCCGACTGGTCATGCGTTCGTGCGCCGCTGACCTCCCTGTTCACCCTCGTGCAGAGTCGGCCCTCATGCAGACCAGCTTACTTGTATGTCGCTCTCGCGTCACGCTCCGGTGTGGCAGCGTGCTGACGCGCACTTGCGAGATTCAGACCTCGGCCCATATCCGACCATCGCCTCCCTTTCGCTCGGCACGGCGCGCAAGTTCCGCCTACGCCAGGTGCCGTCCAAGGACCCTTCCGTGCGGGCGGCTGAGGAGGAGCCGCGGACGTACGACGTCCCATTATCGCACAACACGGTGCGTCTCTGGCGCCTAAGGCACTTGAGAGAGGCTGTTGGGTGCTGACCTTTTTGCGGGGGTGCTGCAGCTGCTGCTCATGGTCCCGCCCTGTCAAGAAAAGTTCAAGCACAGCATCCCCCAGCAAAAGTCGATTGACGCCTTCCGCCCTTCGTACGACCTCGAGCAGCGCCCGATCCCGCCCGGTGAGCGGCGGAGCTACAACAGCCGTATAGCCATCACGTTCCGGTTTTACAGGTCGGACTTTGCGCCGACGGAAGGTGTAGGGGTCGATGGAAGGAGGAGGATGGGGACGCCGGTGTGCGGTTGCGGCCTGCCGGCGTGAGTGCAAGTCATGCCGAGCGCTCTCTTGCTGCTGCAGGGTGGCGCGCTGACGCTTGCCTTTCAATGACCGCCGCAGGACGCTCAAGGCGGACCAGCGGAACACCGTTGCCCTCCCTCGTCACTCCCCGCCCTCTCACCCCCCCGCGCCTTCTTCACTCGCGCACGAACCTCCCACCGCACTGACGCTTACCCACGGGCCGAACGACCCCTACACCTTCTACTGGTCGTGCACGCGCCGCGCAGGCGGGGCCGGGCTGGGCGAGCGCGACGCCAAGCGGCTCGAGGAGGCGCAGCGGAGGGTCGGGTGTGGGTTCTTTCGGGTGCTGGACATGCCCAAAGAAGGGCGGGACTGCGGGGTCGGGGACGGCGGGCGAGGTGCGCTACGTTCATCTCTTAACTCGCCTTTAGGTGTAGGGAGCTGACATGTTCACCCGCTCGCGGGGACTGAGAGAGAAGCTAATATATTATGAGGACGTCGCTGTTCATCTCAGGTGGCCGGGCGTCTCTTGCGCGCTGGTCAGGATGTTGGGGGCAGAGGTATGAAAGCCTGGTGAAGCGTGCAGCAACTCCCCCCCCCCCCGCCCTTCTGGTTGAAAGCAAGGCCAGCCGCTTCTCGATCCTTGCCGTACAGGTCCGAGAGCGGGATCCGGTCCTGCGACGAGTGATGCTCGAGCTTGTGCGAGTTTCTCCGGCAGCTGATCGGATGCGCCCGGGGGCTGGGCCCGCGCGCAGCCGGCGAGGTCATGCATACAGCGCGCTCCCGCCCATCGCCTCAAGAGGCAGGCCCCGCCCATAGGCTGCTCCGGCTTCCTCCATCCATCCGTCCTCTCGCCATCCCATCCCACCCTCCTCTCTCTCGCCCGCCAACGAGGTCGACGATGCTGCCCGCAAAGATCGACCATGCGCCAAGCGCAGCCTCCTCCTCCCTCTCAGGCAAGGCCGGCGAGCACGAGCTGCCCAAGCTGCCCGTCCCCAAGCTCGAGGACACTATCAGACGCTACTTGAGGGCGCTGGAGGTGTGTTTGCTAGCGTTTCTGCTTGCTCGGCTCCTCGAGGCTGTGTAGAGGGCTGGGTGCTGACTGCCTTGGGGCGGGACGGGTGATGGTGCGCCGAGCAGGGGTTGCAGGTACGTCGGCTTTTCCTCGTCCTGCTTTCCTTCCTGCCTCCTGGGCGGCCAGGCAGCTCGATTCGTGTGAGGTGGCCGCCTTAGAGCTGACCAGCCGCGTGCCTTCGCGCCCCGCAGACCGACGAAGAGCACACTCGAACGAAGCTCGCCGCCGAGCGCTTCCTCTCGGACCCGACCCAAGGCCCGCGGCTGCAGCAGAAGCTCGTCGAGTACGACGCGACGGTCGAGTCGTACATCGAGGAGTTCTGGTACGAGAGCTACCTCGGGCAGACCGAGTCGGTGCGTTTCCTGGCGGCCCTGGCCTTCTTGAGCGATGGATGCGCAGCTGACTCGCCGTGCCGCGCTCTTGATCCGTCTTCGCCGACCGCTGCACGCAGGTCGTCCTCTCCCTCAATCCGTTCTTCATCCTCTCGCCATCGCCGACGCCAGACCCTCCGCCGCCGCCGCCTTCCTCGCTAACGGGGTCCAGCATCGCCCCGCTCATCCCGCCCAACTACGTGCAGCTCACGCGCGCGTCCTCCCTCATCCTCTCGTCCCTGTCGTTCATTCACGACCTGCGCGCCGGCAAGCTTGCGCCGGATCTCATACGAGGCGGGAAAAGGCTCGATATGAGCCAGTATGAGCGGCTGTTTGGGACGGCGAGGGTACCGAGGGGGAAGGGCGGGTGCGAAATGCGCACGGCAAAGGAGAGCAAGCACGTCGTTGTCATCCGCCGCGGGCAGATCTGTGCGTGCATACCTCCGCTGTCAGCCATTGAGAGCTCAGAGCTGATGGTGGATGTGAGACGCAGACTACATGACCCTTCTCGACGGCCAGAACCGGCCGCTCGTGACCGAGCGCGACATCCAGCGCAACCTGCGCGCGATCGTCGACGATGCCGACAAGACGGCGGCCAACGAGGCTGCACGCGGTGCCATCGGCGTCCTCAGTGCGTTCCCTCTGGTCCGCCGCGTCTCTGATGGGCCTGATGGCTGACTGTCGTTGGGGCTGGCTGTAGCAACCGAAAGGAGGACGCACTGGTCGAAGCTGCGCGACTCGCTCACGCGCGACTCGCATAACGCCTCGTGCCTCAAGGTCGTTGACGAGGCACTGTTTATTGTCTGCCTTGATGACGACGAGACCATCGTGCGTTCCTTTGCTCACTTCCCGCCCTGCGCGCGCGCTTGCTGATGCCGTGACGAGGATTGCAAGGGCGACCGCGGCATCCGCGGCGTGTGCGAGGCCATGCTCTGCGGCAGCTACAAGCTCGAGGGCGGTGTCCAGGTCGGCACGTGCACCAACAGGTGGTATGACAAGCTCCAGATTGTTGTGTGCGCCGACGGTGAGGCCGGGCTCAACTTTGAGCACTCGGGCGTCGACGGCCGTGAGTTCCCCCCTCCCACCGTTTCCAATCTCCCGAGTGCCTGTTTTGACATGACCCGCCGGACACAGACACGGTCCTGCGGTACGCAGCCGACATCTACACGGACCTCGTCCTCCTCTACGCCAAGTCGATCAACCCGGCCTCGCCGACGCTTTTCAGCGCGCAGCTCTCGCCCTGGGCCAAGTCGTACAAGGGCCCGCGCCCGCCACTCCCGTCCGACGGCGGGGACGACATCGACACCGCGCCCAAAAAGCTCACGTGGCATCTTACGCAGGAGATCCGGATGGGCATCAGGTTTGCGGAGACGAGGCTGAGCGACCTCATCTGCCAGCACGAGATTGAAGCGCTCGAGTTTGTCGGGTTCGGAAAGGAGTTCAGTGGGTGCCTCGCCCGCATGTCATGCAGCTTCAGCACTGCTTGCTCACACTTTTGAATGGCCCACAGTCACCCGTCATGGTTTCAGCCCCGACGCGTTCGTCCAGATGGCCTTCCAGGCGGCGTACTACAGTCTCTACGGTTCGTCCGGACTCGCCTTGCGGTTTTCTTGCGCCGCAGCTGACAGGCCGCACAACTTCGCAGGCCGCATCGAGTCGACGTACGAGCCCGCGATGACCAAGGCTTACCGACACGGACGTACTGAAGCGATCCGTTCCGTCCAGCCCGATTCGGTTGCCTTTACTAAGGTCTGTCGCTGCACTGTGCTTCGTTCAGCCCCGTGTCACGCTGACTAAGCTTCCCTTCCCTGGCGGCAGATGTTCTGTTCGAGCGCCAGCCCGAGCGAGAAAATTGCGGCGCTGCGGAAGGCGTGCAAGAGCCACACGGAGCTCACGAAGGAGTGCAGCCAGGGCCTTGGCCAGGATAGGTGCGTCGCTGCGTCACTTAGTCTGCAACACCTTATCGAGCTGACTGGCTCGTTGTTCCTTTTCAGGCACTTGTATGCGCTCTACTGCCTCCTCCAGCGCGAGCTGCACTCTTCATCCGCTTCTTCGTCGGGCTCGTCGAACGGGCACGACTCGGCAGGACCCGAGATCCCGCCGCTCTTCACCGACCCGGGCTATTCGCTCCTCTCGACGTCCGTGCTCTCGACGTCCAACTGCGGTAACCCTGCCCTACGGCTGTTTGGCTTTGCTGAGGTTACGCCGGAGGGCTATGGCTTGGGGTGCGTGTGCTTGCTCGAGCTTTGCACCTTCACCCTCGCTGATCTTGCCTCTTGCGACGCGCAGCTACATCATCAAAGACCAGGCCGTCTCCGTCTGCGCCGCTTCCAAGCACCTCCAGACGCGCCGCTTCCTCGACACGCTCCAGGCGGTGCTGCTCGACCTGCAGCGCATGATCAAGCAGCTGTACATCGAGGCGAACCGGTCGCCGCTCAAGCTCAAGCAGCAACAGCAGCAGCAGCAAGCGCAGCCCATCATGCCAGCGCTCGCACGCGTTGCTGCCGATACGGGCGTCATGCGCAACGGCGTCGGCCCGCAGAAGCTCACGACGGTCGTCGAGGGCAGTCGCCGGCTCGGCAACCTCGACGAGTTGGAAGAGGCGCTCGAGCTCGAGGCGAAAGCCGAGGAGAGCCTCGAGGGTTACGGCTACTTTGAGCTGCCGCCCGAGACGCGGCGCGAGCGGCACAAGCGCATCGGTACGTCCACTTGACTCTGATGGGGTGACAATTGTTGCTGACCCGTCTTGTTTCCTCCTGCTAGGCATCGCGCTGCCTACACCGGAGTACTGATCTGCTCTCCTTCCCTCCACTTCTTGTATCGCTTGTCTTCGCCCCACTGTCACGCCTTCCGATGTCTTGTATCTGCCCGACCTGTCCATCCATCTTGTACCCGCCTGCCGTGGTCTTCGATGTTCCTGCTAGAGAGCCCTCGCTTCACCCAACGCTGCTCGCTGGCGCGCCGCATGCCGGTCCTGCTGAAGCGCATGCATATCCCACAAGTTAAGCTACATCTCGTCCAGGACCTTGCGCGTCGCCTCGAGGAACACGTCCGCCTCGGCCATTCCGAACACGAGCATCGGCCGCAGGCGGACGGAGCGCGCGCCGCAGCCACCGACGTTGACGCCGTGCTGCTTCATCGCCTTGCAGAAGCTGCGCCGATGAAAGGAGGCGACGTCAGCAGCGATGTTGGAGGCGAGAGACATCAGTGAGGGGAAGAGGACGTACGCGTCGCGCTGTGCAGACGTAGGTAGGTCGAACGCGATGTAGGTGCCCTCCCTGCGAGTCGTGGAAGACCAAAGCAGCGTCAGTCCTGCGCAGTAAAGCGCCGCGCGAGCGGGCGCTTCAGACAGTCAAACGCACCCCTTCCCCCGGAGATTGACAAGCAGCTCCTTGCCCTCCTTCGACTGCAGCGCCTCCAGCTGGCCGTACACGTACGCGCCGACGTCGGCCGTGTGCTGGACCAGGTCCTGCTTCTCGATGATGTTGATCATCTCGCGCGCCTGGAGGGCGCGGATGGGGTCGCCCTGCGTGCGAACGAGAGCAGATACGCGAGTGTCAGTTCTGAGCCGAAAAGGGTACTCGAGAGAAGACGCACGAGCCACGTGTTGTACTGCTGATACGCGTGCTTGGGCCGCGTCGCGAGCGTGTGGTAGAAGCCTGACGCCTGCGCCTTCTTGCTGAAAGTGACAAAGTCGGCTGGCTCGGGCAGCACCCACTTCTCGTGCGCCCAGAAGGTGCCCGTCGCGCCTGTGACGCGCGTCGAGAAGTCAGTCAAGACACAACCCCCGCCTCGTTACGCTCGGCAAAGGGGAAGGGGACAACGCACCGAAGCCGGTCTGCACCTCGTCAACGATGAAAAACACCCCGTGCTTCTTCGTCACCTCGCGCAGGCCGCGGAAGAACGCCGGCGACGCATGCCGGTCGCCGCCCTCAGACTGGATCGGCTCGACGATGACGGCGGCGACGGGCGCCTTGGCCTGCCAGGCCAGGATCGTATCCTCGACAGCCTTGAGTGCCGCGGACTCGGCGGCCTCGTTCTCGGAGGCGAATTGCTCCAGGGGGTACTTGAGCTCTGGGAAGGGCGCCGCGGGCCAGTCGAACGCGGGGACGTCAAGCTGCGGGGCGGCGAACGGAAAGTCAACATGACGCGCACGACCATTCCGAAGGATGAGGCCAAGAGGCGCACCTTGTGGATCGCCTTTGACCGCGTCGTCGAAAGCGAACCGAACATGCGGCCGTGGAAGCCGCCCTTGAGCGAGAGCACCGACAGCGCCGGCGCGCCGGGCCCCTGGTTCTCCATCACGCTCTCCTCCTCCTGCGCTGTAAACGGCGTGCCCTCTCCGCGCCTACGCGCAGAGTACGCAAGGAACGCAGCCTTCATCGCACCCTCGTTAGCTGACGAGCCGCACTGCATCGTGCACAGCTGATCGAGCCCCGGAGGAGCGACCCTGAGCAGACCCGTCTCGATGATCTCGGCCCACTCGGTCGACGGGAACGAGCCCAGCGCGGGGCGGTTCATCGCCGCCGTCGCAAAGGCATCTGTCTTGGCTAGTGCGAGCAAGTCCGGGTGGTTGTAGCCGACCGCGATACTGGCAATTTGCTGTGGGGAAGGAACAGCGCGCAGCCGGCGGTCAGCCCCGGGAGCTCTGCAAGCCCATCGTCCGCCGCGACGCACAGCAAAGACGTCGAGCATCTCGTTCCCGTCGGCGTCGACGAGGTAGTTGCCTTTTGACTTGTTGTAGTCGACGACGACTGCGTGCGCCCGCGGATCCTGGAAGCGACCGATCCGCTCAGAGGCGGCGGTCCTGCTCGTTCGATAGGGTGCAACGACCGATAGGTAAGCTTCGAGACGCGCGACGAGCGGGAAAGGGACAGGAAGGAGCAAAAGACGCACCCCTTTGGACCGGGAAAGGTCGTCTTCATGCTCGGCTTGGTCGGCTGGCCAGGGAAGAGGGACGCTTGCCGACATTGCAGTCCTGCAGGGGCGGCGCGGCAGCGGAAGGAGCACCGGCTGCTGCTGGAAGCGGCAGAGGCAGGGCGAGCGAGGGCCGCGGAGGCTGAGCGGAGCATGGCGAGGCAGAAGATGGTGGGAGGGGAGATGGGGGAGGGGGAGCAGGTCGAAACCAGGCGGCGGCGCTGAGATGAAGAGCGGCAGGCGTCGGAGTTCGCGTCGTCGCGAGGCTCGGATGCGACCCGACCGCGGACGGTTGCGGCTCGCCCGGTTGCTCGCGCGCGGCCAGCTCTGTGCGCACGTCGCGACTCGGAGCTTGCACGTCGGCAGGGCTCGGTGCGAGCCGAGCAGAGCGTGTGGACGGTCTGGCCGTTGTCGCGCCAGTGGGACTGTACTTCTTGGCCTCGGGGCGCGCAGCAATCACCCGACTTGTTGCGGGCCCGCCGATCCTCCCTTGCTCTCAACACCCTCATCCGCCCAACCTTGCCCGCGTGATACCCCTCGACAGCGAGTAAGATGAGATCATCAATATGCACGGATCGTGGATCGGCTTGCAATGTGCAGCGCCTCCTGCGCGCCCAATTCCGACAACGCCGCAGCGCCCTCCTTCAACGGTTGACTTCGCCTGGACAACCAGCAACTCGAGATCAGTCTCCCCTCACAAATAATGACAGACGAACAGAAAGACGAGCTGAGCACGAGATCCATCGTCCCGATGATGGCCACCGTACCGGGCAGGTAGTGGTTGCGCAACATCAAGTCGGCTGCCTGCAAGTGCGCGAACCCTGGCGCCCGAATCTTGCACCAGTAAGGTCAGTTCGAGCTGTGCCTGTGTGCAGTCATTGGACTTCAGCAGACTGTTGCCTTTGCGAGAGGGAGCAGGGAGGGTGGGGAAAGGACACGCACGACACGAAGAACACGGCCGTCTCCGCCTCGCCTTGAGTACCTCGATCGCCAAGTACGTCTCGCCCGCAAAGACGGCGTACCCCTCGCTGAAGAGCTTGAAGTGGTGTATAAGGCTCTCTATGTTTTCCTTCATCAATGCCCTGGGCGGGGGCATGCTCTTAGTGCCGTCCGTCTTGATCGCGCTGGGAGGGGGGGGGGGGGGGGACAGGGGGCGCGGGGGCATTTTGTTGATATACTGACTGATAATGCGGAGCGACTGGCGCCTGCGAGCCAGGTTGGCAAGCCATCATCTTCTAAGCTACAGAGAAGAAAATACGGTCAAGAGACGCTTTTCTCCTTCACGCAGCAGAGGTAACCGTCGCAGCAGTCGCCGTGGACGCCGACAGCAACGTTGGACTCGATCTCGGATACTTGTCATACGGCGCGACCTTGCTGTTCGACCCCCAAGACGACGCCGTCAGCACCACACAGCACAAAAGAAGGGCAAGGGGGACGGACCGAAGACCCCACGACATGCCGCTCATGCGCGAAGCATCATGCCGCTCAGGCCGTAGTCTTGCGCTTCCTTGAGCGAGACGTTCTCGAGTTCCGACGCGGGGAGATCAAAGGCGAGAGCGAGTTGCTCAAGGGCTTTCAATGGACAGCTGAGCAGCTCGTCGAGTGCAGAGCGCTCCTGAGCCGGCCCCTTTTGACGGAGGGAAGGGCGCGATGGTCTGTTCATGCCGTCCATTCATGAAGCTCGAAGGGGGCTGCGCCTGCCTTCCCCCATCGCCGGGCCAAGCCAGAGGAGTCACTCACACTCCCTCCAAGTCCGGCGGCCGCCCATCGCGCAGCTCGGTCCAGTGCATGGCCTTGTCCTCGACGGCGTGCTTCCCTGTACGCGGAGGATATCGGAGGCGGCGGGGCGCGGGGGAGGTGAGCGCCCGGCGGGCTGCGGCCGCGTCGACCTTTGAGGATGCTGCCGCCGCGAGTGAGCTGAGGAGGCGGGATGCCGGCCGGCCGGGGAGCACCGAACGGATAGGAAGCATCTTCGAGACGCTTGGGTAGAGGCGAACGAGGATCTAGGGACGAGCACACTGGCGGTGATGGACGAGCCAGCTCGGCCGGCGCGCGACTGCGCGCCGCGTGCTACTTGCACCTGCACTCGTCGAAACGACATCCTCAGCACTTCCACAAGCCAGGTCGAGCGAGAGCGCTCGCACGGCGTACGCTTAGAATAAGGAATGTGTCTCCTGTATACATGGGTCGCAGCTTGCCTGGTCGCCTCATACCGCCTCCGCACTGCCCGCCGGCCGCCAAACCCTTCACAACTCGCTCACTCGAGATCTTCCGGCGAGACGCCGATGCTGAGGAGGAAAAGAAGAGCCGGTGGTCAGCACCCTTTCTTTCCGCTCGGTTTGGCGCGCAAGCACTCACTGTGCCGCGTTGTAAAAGTTCTGGCTCGGCTGCCAGACCATGGCGATGTTGTCCTCCGCCGTCGTCGCGAGGCACCACTCCTTGTTGAGGTTCCAGCTGAGGTCGCTCGGCCGGGCCGTGTGCCCGCCGTGGACGAACAGGAGCTCGGGCGGGCCGTCGTCCTGGTCGTCTGGCGTCTGCTCCTCGCCGATCTTCGAGATGTCCCAGATGTTGACGCGGCGGTCCGAGGACGAGGAAGCGAAGACGGTCTCGGCATGCGGCGACCAAGCGAGCTGGATCACCTCGTCCTCGTGCGTCTCGAACGAGTGCAGCCGGCCAGAGAGCTTGCGCAGGTCCCACAGCGCGATCGTCTTGTCGCCCGAGCCCGTCAGCAGCAGGTTCGGCGACGACGGCGAGAAGGCGACCGCGTTGACCTCAGCCGAGTGTGCCTCGACCGCGTGCGCGGGCTTGATCGTCGAGTCGGACCGCGTGTCCCAGCTGCGCGAAGAGGGTCAAACAGGATCAGTGAGCGACGTGAGGCAAGGACAGGTTGAGAAGTTGGACGTACGTCATCAGCTGCCGGTCATCGCCGCACGACGCGAACATGTACTCGCGCTCGTTGTGCCATGCGACGTCCTGCGGTCAAGCAAAGGCTTCAGCTGCGCTTCTGAAAGAAGAGGGCGCTGGGCCTGACGCACCTCGACGATGGACGTGTGGCCGCGGTACGTGTTGAGCGGATCGATCGAGTTGTTGCCCTTTGCGTAGCCATTGATGTCCCTGCAAGGTCACGCCGGCAAAGGGTCAACGAGGTACTCTCGCCTGACGAGCAGGAGCTAGGACGCACCAGTGGCAGACGGTCATGTCCTCCGAAGCCGACAAAACATTGCCGGCCTTGACGGTGTTCCAGCTCAGCCCATAGCTGCAAGCACAGCCAGTACAGGGGTTCAGTGCACGTCCTCGAGACCGACGAAAGCGAGTTGCGCCGGCGCTCACCCCTCGCGGCTCTGCCCCGTCAGCCGAATGTCAGGCTTGCACGTCCCTCCCGGCCCGGCCTCGCTGGCGTGCTTCGTCCGGTCAAACACAAATACCTCGCCGCTCGTCGCCTTGGTTGCGAGCAGGTTCGGGTTCTGCGGCATGTAGCGCGCGCGATTGATCTCGCCAGAGTGGTTGATCGTCTGGATCGCGCGCAGGCGCGCGGGCTGGCCCGTGAAGGAGCCGATCTCTGCAGTGCACAGGGACAAGCGTGAAGAGAGTCAGGCGCGTGTACGGCGAAAAAGGTTGCAGACGCTCAGAGCGAGAGGAAAGCGCAGCGACGACGCCTCGGCGAGAGGTTATCGCGCTTTGCTGCTAGCGCCAGGGAGGAGGAGCTCAAGACCCACCTCCGCGCTCCTCGTCATAGTCCTGCAGCGTGCCTTCGACCGCCTTGGGGATCGACACCTGGGCGATGATGAGCTGGTCCTGTGCCTGGCCCGAGGTGTGCGTCCCGAGCAGCAGGCGGTGCAGCGTGTAGTCGGCGTCCTCGGGCCTGTGTCGGAACGCGCGCGACGAAGCAGCGTGTCAGCGCCTGTGTAATCAAAGACACGGGGAGGGGAAAGGAGCAAGACGTACGTCTCGACGTCCGGGAACCACTGGCACGTCAGCGACGGCCAGGTGAGAGCGTGCGTGAGCACCTGGTCGTACAGGAACGGCGTGTTCTTCTTCCAGATCTTGTACTCCTGTGGATGATGGCGGGCGCACGGCAGGAACGTCGGCGTCAGTCGAGCCCTCGACTTGCAGGGAGCACCGCTGCTCCCAAAGCACGCAGTTCCGTCCTCCTGCTCGCACGCGCGCGTCGTGAACCCCCGGGAGCTAGCATGGGGGCGCGCGCTGAGCCGAGCTCGACGCGACGAGCTGCCTTATCCTCTGCTCGCCATCCCAGCTAGCTCCGCCGGCCGTCCGCCGCACCACGCGCGTTGCCCTTTGAGAGTGAACGCACCTCGTTGATGATCTGGTTCTCGTGCGCCGGGTCGACCTCGTCGTCGTCGATGCTGATGGGCGCCTGGGCGGAGGCCATGGTTGCGGGCGACTGAGCTGCCGGGAGTCGATCGAAGGCAGTGGGAGCTGGCAACGGGCGGAAAGAGGGCGAGCGCGGGCAGTGTCGACCGGCGAGGGCTGGTGCTGCAAGGAGGAGGAGGAGGTCTGATGTGGTTCGGGTCGCAGCAGCATGCGTCGTCGGGAAAAAGCCCGCGCCGTCAGCATGCACGACGCAGCAAGCCCGACGACGCTCCTTCCCGCCCTTGTACAGTAGGACAGCCAGCGCCATGCAGTTCTGGAAGCCCGGCACCGTCGCACCAGGCTCGTCGGCCGACCGCGAGTCCGAGGCCGAGGGCACGCTCGTCGTCGGCAGCAGCAGCAAGTACGCCAACCTCGGCCTGCAGGCCCAGCGCGAACGGCTGCCCATCTTCAGGCACCGTGCGTCCTCCTCCCGTCCGAGGTCCTGGACGTCTAGCTTGGGCTGACTGCTGCTACTAATGCTGCTCGCGTCTCCCCTGCAGGCGACCGGCTGCTGTACCTCGTCGAGAAGTTCCCCATCGTCATCGTGGTCGGCCAGACCGGCTGCGGAAAGACCACTCGTGCGGACCCCTCCGTCCCTGTCTGGCACAGGGCTCGCTGTCCCGCGCTGTTCGAGACCCCAAAGCTGACCGTCCTGATTGCCTGTTGTGCGTGCGCGGCTGAGCAGAGCTCCCGCAGTATCTGCATGAGGCTGGGTGGGCCGCGGACGGCCGCGTCGTCGCCTGCACGCAGCCGCGCAGGGTCGCTGCGACGTCGGTCGCCGCCCGCGTCGCCGAGGAGATGGGCTCCGTCCTCGGGGACGAGGTGCGTCTCGTTGAGCTTAATCGGCCTTCTTCTAGATCGCTGATGCGCTTGAGCTCGATGTCCAGGTGGGCTACACGATCCGCTTCGAGGACGTCTCGTCCCCACGGACGCGCGTCAAGTACCTGACGGACGGCATGCTGTTCCGCGAGTGCATGCTCGACCCGCTGCTGTCAAAGTACAGCGTTGTCATGGTGCGTTACGACTTCCCTCCTGCGGTGCGACGGGGGATGGTTCGGGCTGATCTTGGCTCGCAAGAACAGATCGACGAGGCGCACGAGCGCGGGATGTACACCGACCTCTTGCTCGGCGTGCTCAAGAAGTGCGTTTCCCTCCCTTGGCCAGCGCCGCCCTCAGCCGCTGAAGTGCACCGCTCGTTTTGCTGCTCGTTTTGTAGGATCCGCAAGAAGCGCAAGGACCTGCGCATCATCATCTCGTCCGCGACAATCGACGCGTGCGTTCTTCCGATCAGTGCTCGTGCTTTTGCCCTTTTAACTTACGCGCTACCTTCTGTCGCGACAGCGAGTCGTTCCAGGCCTACTTCAACTCGAACGTGCACGACACGGGCCGTTCATCAGACTCCGAGTCCGTCAGTACGTCCCTCCCTACACCCGCTTTCAGCCGAGCTTCCCTGACTTGCAGCCCTCGCGAACGCCAGTCATCAGCCTTGAGGGGCGCATGTACCCTGTTGAAGTCGCGTACCTCCAGCAACCGACGGCAGACGTCGTCGAAAGTGCTGTGCAGACGGTCTTCGACATCCACGCCCGGGTGCGTCCTCCGCCTCACAGCGCTCGCGTGTTGATGGCGCGGCTGATCTTGGTGCTGTCTGTACACAGGAGCCGAAGGGCGACATTCTGGTGTTCCTGACGGGTAGAGAGGAGATCGACCGCTGCATCCAGGAGATGGCGGATCGACTGCCGTCGTGCGTGCACTGCCTGCCTTCCTTGAATGCGGCACAGTATCTGATCTAAATCAGCCGCTTCATGCAGGATGCCCAAGGCACTGCCCAAACTTACCCCGTTGCCCCTCTATGCAGGCCTGACGACCCAAGAACAGGACGCCGTCTTCGCGCCCGCAGGATCGAACGAGCGCAAGGTGATCGTCGCGACCAACATCGCCGAGGCGAGCATCACGCTCGACGGCGTCGTCTATGTCGTCGACTCTGGCCTCGTCAAGCTGCGCACGTACGACCCTGCGCTCGGGATGGACGTGCTTGCGGTCGAACGTTGCAGTGTCGCGAGCTTGAACCAGCGCGCGGGTCGAGCAGGCCGCGTGGCGCCTGGCAAGTGCTTGCGCTTGTTCCCGACGCACGAGATGCAGGAGCGGCCGGCGGCGACTGCGCCCGAGGTTGCGCGGGCGGACGTCGCGCTCGCGCTGCTGCAGCTCAAGGCGCTCGGAATCCGGGACCCTGTGAAGGGGTTCGACTGGCTCACGCGCCCGAGCAAGCAGGCGACGGATCGCGCGCTCGAGTTTCTCAGCGCGCTCGGCGCGGTGGACGATGATGGACGGCTCGTGAAGCCTGAAGGGGAGGCGATGGCCGAGATGCCCGTCGACCCGCAGGTGGCTGCCATCGTACGTCCCCTCCCTCCGTTCTCGCGGTCTTGCTTTTCAGAGAGCGCAGCTGACATGCGTTCGTCACGTTCGGCGCCCCTCAGCTGCTCAACTCGCAAAAGTACCGCTGCGGTGAGGAGATCCTGTCCATCGCGGCCATGACGACGGTGCAGAACGTCTTTGTCACGGGCGAGGGGCAGCAAGGCGCGTACGCCGAGCTTGAGAAGCGCAAGTTCACTGCCGAAGAGGGCGTGAGTCCCCGCTTTCACTTTTTCGTCTAGTCCAGCGAGAGACGTCACTGATTTGTCTGTTTGCGTCTTGCAGGATCACCTCACGCTGCTCAACGGTTTGTCGACTCTGCGTCCTCCGGTCACAGCACTTGCTGAACCGACCCTTGTCCCCGCAGTGTACAACGCCTTCACGAAGTACGGCGGATCGTCCGCCAAGTGGTGCTCGACCCACCGGCTCAACTTCAAGGCGCTCTCGCGTGCGGTCGCGGTCCGGGCGCAGCTCAAGAAGTACCTGATGCGGTTCACGCCCAAGGGCGCACGGATCGAAAGCTGCGAGGGGGACCATACGCGCTTGCGAAAGTGCCTCGGTACGTTCCTTCTCTCCCTGGCTGATACCGCGGACGAAAGGACGGCTGACGTTGGGCTCTGCGTGGGTCGATAGTGACCGGCTACTTCAAGAACGCCGCGCGCTGGCATGCGGCGGAGGGCACGTACCGCTCCGTTCGTGAGAACGCCGTGTGTCCCATCTATCCCACTGCTCTCTTCCCTGTCGAGCTCACACCTGCTCTCCCATCGCAGGTCCTGCACGTGCACCCCTCGTCGGTGCTCTTCACGCGCCAGCCTAGCACGGGCTGGGTCATCTACCACGAGCTGCAGCAGACGACCAAGAGCTTCATCCGCGACCTGACGGTCGTCGAGAAGGACTGGTTCACCGAGCTTGCACCGCACTTTTACTACATCAAGGAGGCGCGCCGAATATGATGCGTTGTTCTTCTAGCGCCTACGGTGCGTTTCCAGGCCGGCTGATACTGAAGGATAAGGCAAAGGCAGGCGTTCATACACGATCAGGGTTCTAAGACCGGGATAAGTAGCAGCGGAAGAAGGGAGCAGGGAGGGATCATGGGCGGCGTTGAGAGCAGATCAGAGAGATGGACGCAGGGAGATGCCACAGACGGAAGCAGGATCGAGAAAAGAGAAGGGAAGAGAGAGGACTGGGGATGATGATACAGTGGCAGACATGGGCAAGGATCAGCGCCGCACAGTCCCTGGCTTTGCGAACCGTGCGGCCTTGCGCTCGCGCTCCGCCTGCGCCGCGCGCGAGCTGATGAGTGTGTCGACCGCCTTCTTGCGCCACTTTTTCATGGCCTCGTCTGTCGTCGGCACCTTGATTGCGTCCGCCGCGGCGAGCAACACGTCCGGCGCGAGCAGGGCGTCCTGTGGCGGGCTGAAGAGGAACTGCTCGACCGCCTGGGGCGAGGACATGCGTCGCTGGTCGAGGAGCCGCGGTTTGTTGACGACGATGATGGCAAGCGCGACGCGGAGGAGGTACGTGAGGCCTGTCCACGGAGCGGATCAGAGCGTCAATGAAGAGAAGAGAGCGCATTCAGGGCACATGACCGGACTGACCCTCAACGAAGAAGAGGTCCCAGACGCGCAGCACGGTGGCGAACGGCAGCACGCGGACGAACATCGGCAGCAGCCAGCGCGTGAGAACCTTGTTCATGTCGATGTGGCAATCAATCTGTGCATGCACGACATCGCGTCCAGTCAACGTCAGGCACTTTGCGTGAGAGGGCACGAGTGGGACGCACAATGAGGTATCGCGCCAGGGTCTTGTCGACCGCCTCGAGCAGGTACACCCAGACGAGCGCATCGATCTGGAGCGCCTTGTCGTAGTAGCCCTTGAGCTTGTCGGCGATGGCCGCCACAAGATACAGCGACTCTGACGGAGAGGACTGGAGCAGCGTCACGCCGGCGATCGTCACCAGGGCTACAGAGAGCGGAACTATCCCGTCAGCGAGTTCAACAAGAGACGCAGGACGTGAAGACGCACTCGGCTGGTAAGCAAGGCGGGTGTTGAACTTGGTGTAGGCCTTCATGACGTTGAGCAGGTCAAGCTCGCCCGTGTTGGGCTCGTTGAAGTACGCGTGGTCTCGGAAGGCACTGCAGCAACGAGGGAGTTAGCCTTGCAGCCGGATGAAGCGAGCGCAACTCATGGCGCACCTCTCCACGTCCTTTTCCATCACCTCGGTCGACTCGCTCTCTTCTAGCAGCCTGGCAAACTGCCCCGGCTGCCGCTTCTCGCCGACATCGGCGAAGAAGGCCCAGATCTGCCCGCGCAGTGCCGGCGGCAGGCCCGCGCGGACGAGCTTGCGTGTCTTCTTGTCCTTAAGCGCGGCGGCCGGCGACGAGGCCGAGATGATGGTTGTCTGCAAAGGCAGCGGACGTCAACGATCGTTCTTCCAAGAGAGGCAATTTGTCGAACGCACCCATTTCTGGTCTGCGTCTGCTGGCGGCAAAGGCGGGGGCGGCAAGCGACGCTGGCCATTGCGCAGGTAGAAACCGAAGTCGTCTGTCTCCGGAGGTGGACCAGACGGCTTCCGAGGAGGCGGGCGGGCTGCTGAACTGGGCTGCGAAAGGACGGGCGACCGCGCAGGAGCGTCGATGGGGGAGCGCGGCTCAGGAGACGATTGCGAGGGGGCGGGAACTGGCCTCTCGACCGGTGGTGCGACCTTCTCCGGCCATTGTGCAGGAGAGGGCGGAACGAGGGCTGGAGATGGAGGTGCGGCTGCCGGAGCCAACGACTTGCTTGACGTGCTCTTCGGGCTCTTGAGGATGCTCTTGGGCGTCTCCGCTGACCGGCTGCTGACCAGCGAAGAGGTCTGGGAGGCGCTTCGCCCAGAAGGCCGTCGTGGAGTTTGGAGCGGCTGCTCGTCCTGCTGTGGTGGCGCTTCCGGCCGTGGTGCAGGGTGAGGCGATCGAGGGGAAACGAGCGTGGCCGGCGTCTTGCCCTCGGCGGACAGCGCAGACGGCAGAAAGACGGCCGACGAAGTGGGTGTGCGCACCGTCGGCGAGTGAGCGCTGGAGTCAATCGAGAACGGCGAGGACGGCTGCTCGAGCGGCGGTGGCAGTGGCGGAGGCAGGTGCCCCTGCGTGTCAATGGAGGCCACCGACGGCTTCGGCGAGGAGTTCGTCGTCGAGCGGGAGAACGGCGCCGAGGGCATGATGGGCGAGGGAGTTTTGGGCGGAGGAGCAGTCGCCATGGGTACCAGTGGCCGTTGAAGGGCCTCCAACTCGCCCTTGTTGGACGGCGGACGAGCGTCCGACTTTGACCTTGCGCGAGTGAAGAAGCCCTTGAAGCCCTTCTTACCACCGGTCTCTGTGCTCGTCGGCGAGGTAACCTGCGGCTCCTGCGAAGGCAATGCAGCCTTCGACGAGACGCTCCGATCAGTCATGCCTATCTTGAACGGCCGCGGAAGCACTTGGAGCTGCTCGAAACGCGAGGTCGCGGCTGAGCGCGGGCTCTTCTCGGCTGGCGGCGCGATGGTTGGCGGCGCGCTCAACGGGGACCTGTCGCTTCCGCGTCGCTCGAGTGCAGGCTGCATGAACGGTGCTTCGGGGACGGCGACGCTGGCGCCGATGCCGAGTGAGGTGAGAGACGGGCGCGAGTTGATGCCTCCCGGCGGTGACTTGGGAGAACTGGACAGCGTCGTGAACGAGCTTGGAGAGTCCGGGGACCTGCAGAGAACAAGTCAACGGCTATCAGCAGGCTGCTCGACGAGACGCGAAGAGAAACAGGGACAAACGTGCTGTGGATCGGGAAGCCGATCTCGACCGTTTGAAGACCCGAGAAGGACTGCGATCTCGGTCGTGACGCAAAGAACGCCGGCCGAGGGGGTGCCATGTTCGACCCTGCGCCTGAGCTCAGGTACAGCCCCGCGGCCGGAGCCTGCAAGGAGGCATGGTCAACTGCGGCGACCTTGTCGCTTACTGGCGGGGGATGAAGGCCCTTGGGCGTCGACGGCGGTGACGGCGACATGGACCCGAACGCCGTTCGGCTGCAGACGCCCGACGTCTGGTTGCCGACAAAGAACGAGATGGGCACGGGTCCGGGCGACGCGCCGAGCTCCTGCGTCGGGCGACCGTAGAACGCGTCCTTTGACGAGGTCGCCGAGGCGATCGTGCTCGAGGTTGAAGGTTCCCGGCTGCCCGTAGTGGGTGCAAGGGAAGCTGCGGGCGAGTCGAGCCGGCCGGTGTCGATCTTGAGGGCCGGAGGCGTGCGCGAGGTGTTCGTCGACAGAGAAGGGATGCTGCGAGCCGTTGCGGCCACCCGCCACGAATCTTGGTCCTGCGACTTGACGCTTCCGCCGACGCCAGGCGCAGCAATGCCAGCGCCTGTTTCGTCCTTGTGTCTGTCTTTCGCAAGCTCGCCCGCGAGAACGACCTCGTCTTCTGATCCCTCCTGCTCGCCGCCCTCCATTGAAGTCGCGGGCGAGTCGCGCTCGGATCGGTCTCGGATGCGCTGCCTGAGGTCGCTGGCGAGGCTGAGCGGGTTGGAGGCGAACGACGCGGACACAGCGGGCGGGCTGCTGAGCGAATCGTTGCCCGACTCGGGGGAGGTAATGGGGGATGTCAAGCCGAGCAGGGTTGCGCCGAGCGAGGTTGTCCCGCCCTTCGTGAGCGATACCGGCGAGATGGGCGACTCTGCGTCAGGCGACAGAGGCAGCGGGAACATGGCAGCGGGCGTTTGGCCAAAGTCGTCCGGCGAGGAGACAAGGGGTGCCGTGGGCGTCGCAGGCGAGTCGCCTGCCGTCTCGACCGACGTCTGGGTCGAGTTGGACAGGGACGGGATGGTCGGCAGAGGCGGTGCGACGGTGTCCGCCTGAACCGCGTTGAACGCCATCATCGACTGCCGCTTCTTGCGCTGCAGCTCGTCGACCTTGGTACGCACAGGCCCGTCGGCCTTTTCTCCCAGCGTCATCTCGAGCCCGTTGAGCGCCCGGCTCATGCGCTGCTTCTCGCGCGGCGTCGCCGTCTCCCACGTCCAGCCCTCCGGGGGCAGGTACATGCTCTCGCGCCCGTACGCGTCGAAGATCTCGCCGACCTCGTACTCGGCCCGGCCGTCGCTCGAGATCGTCGAGCTCGACAACGACGTCGAGAACGCGGGCGACGAGGTGCGCACGCTCTTGAGCGTCGGCAGCCCGAGCGCGGCGAGCGAAGCCGACGACGACGACGGTGTGGGGAGCGGGATCTGCACAGACGCAGGCGACGTCGTGGACGACGAAGACGCGGACGCCCCGGGTGACTTGCTGTTTGCGCGCTTGCGGGAGGGCGACTTGGCCGGCCGCGGGGGCAGGCGGCCGGCGGGTGATGAGGGCGCCGACGACCGACGGCCGGTGCGGTCTGGCGAGCGCCGGCCGCTGGCGGACTGCTGGGTGGTTGAGGACCGGGTGGACGCCGCCTCGGAAGACGGGTCTGAGTCTCGGCGCAGCTGGTCGTCGGGCGACGTCGGGCGCGAGGGGTGCAGTTTGTCGCGCGACGGGGCAGGGATCGAAGGCAGAGGACGGCTGCTTGAGCTCGCCCGGTTCCCGCTGACGACCCTGAGGGGGCGGCCTTGCTCCGACGCCTGACTCTCAAACGACCGGTCGTGCCAGCTTCGACCCGCGCCTTCGTTCGTCGCCGTCGGCGAAGTGACGGTGATCGGCAGCGTCGCGTCCAGCACATCCTGCCGCTGCGAAGCGAGCGTCCTCTGTGACGCAGGGGGGAGAGGGAATGACGCGACCGAGTCGGACAGCGTGGAGGACGATGACGAGTCGAATTCAAAGGTCGAGTCCTCGCCTGGCGTGCGAGGGAGCGACTCGGGCGGGAGGATGACGCCTGCGAGCGCGGACAGGGCGTTGCTGGGGAAGGCTGCTACCGACTGAGACTTGGGCGTGAAAGGTTCGTCTGCGGCGACGGCGGCGGCGGCGGCGTTGTGAAGCGCCGGTGCAGGATCGTCGACCGGAGACAGGTCGAGGATGACTTGCGAACGGTCGCCGTCCGCCCCTTCGAACGCAGCGCTGTCCTCACCGTCTTCGAACTCCCGCAGCTCCTCGACCGGCCCGACCACACCGGCCGCGAGCCCCGCGCTCTTCGCGGCCTGCTCGAGCCGGGCGAGGAAGGGCGAGCTGGGGGACGCGTCGCTGTGCGCGGCGCCGTCGGCTGCGGGGGCGGCAAGGGAGGCGAGCGACCCGGAGGAAGCGAGCGAGTAGTTTGACGGGAAGCTCGGACGCAGCGCGCGCCGTCGCTCGCCTGCACCGCCGGACGACGAGGCCGGCGGCGTGTCGGTAGAAGGACTCGTTGTGGGAGAGGTCGGGAACCGAACGTGCGAGAGCTTGAACCGGCCGACGACGCCCTCGCAGAAGCCCTACGCAAAATCGAGCACGCCGCAGACAACGTCAGCGTGGATACTCTAGACCCGCGCATGCTGTCCAAGCGCAGGTCTGACGTACCCAGGTGCCCTGCGGGCCGTCCTCGAGCAACACGACCTCGTCGCCCTTGAGGAACATGAGCGCGTCGTTGCCGTCCTGCGGGAAGTCGATCAGGGCCGTCCCCTTGGCCAGACCGCCTGCTCGTGCAGCGCACACAGTCCGGCGTCAGCTGGATCTTGAACGAGGGGTTGCACGTCTTGCGGTTGCACAGCAGGGAAGCGGAAGAAGGACGCACCCTGCTCCTGAAGCCGGAGCAGCTCATCCAGTCTGCTCTTGTGCATCCTGGTGCGTCAGCTCGTGTGCGCCTACGGACGGTCACGGGTCGCCGGTGGTGCGCGTCTCAGCCGAGAGGTGCTAGGCGCGTGTGCTGCGAAGGGGTGGGAGGACGATGAAGTCGGGCTTGACCGCGTCGGTGAGAGGTGTATGCAGCGGTGCGTCGCGCTGAGCTTCTCCCGTCCTTCAATGGGCGGTCCGACTGTCCTTTGGGCTCTTCCGGGGGGGGGGGGGGGGGGGGGGGGGGTGACACCCCCCCTTTGTGTGGGGGCGGGCGAAGAAAAGAAACAAACGGCGGTCCCCGCGGGGGGGGGGGGGTGGGGGGGGGGGCGGAGGGAGGGGTGG
>MVAM01000144.1:0-41161 GCA_014825675.1 Cystofilobasidium ferigula
ACCCCCCGCGCGCGGGCCGGGGCCACAAATCACCACCACGTGCCCCGCTTTACCCCCCCCCCCCCCCCCCCCTCCCCTCCTTTCTCCCCCCCCCCCCCCCCCCCCCCCCCCCCCCTGGCGTCCTGCTTCCCTTCCTCCCGCTGCAAGGACGGGTATGCTGACATGCCTCTGCGCTCGGCACCCGCTAGCCCGGACGACACGTTTGAGATCAAGATCAACGACGAGTCGGTCAAGACGGGCTCGCTCGCGGACTCGTTCACGCCGGCCGTCAACCCGCCGGCGACGATCGCCGACCCTGCCTCGACCAAGCCGGCCGACTGGATCGACAGCCCGACCATGCCCGACCCTGACGCCGTCAAGCCGGACGACTGGGACGAGTCGGCGCCGGCGATGATCGTCGACTCGGACGCGACGAAGCCCGAGGGCTGGCTCGAGGAGGAGAGCGAGACGATCCCGGACCCGGAGGCGGAGGTGCCCGAGGAGTGGGACGACGAGGAGGACGGCGACTGGCTCGCGCCGTCGGTCCCCAACCCGGCGTGCGAGGACGCGCCCGGCTGCGGGCCGTGGACCGCCCCGCTCATCCCCAACCCGGCGTACAAGGGGCCCTGGTCCGCCCCGCTCGTGCCCAACCCGGCGTACGTCGGCCCCTGGGCGCCGGAGCAGATCCCGAACCCGGCCTTCTTCGAGGACAGCGAGATCGCAAAGGGCCTGGATGAGATCAAGGGCGTCGGGCTCGAGCTGTGGACGATGACGAACGACATGCTGTGTGCGTTCCTCCCTCTCTCTCCTATGTTTGCTTGCCTGCCTGTCCTCTTTACCGGACAGTCGCGACTGACGCGCGTCACTTCTCTCCTCCCCCCCCCCCCCCCCCCCCCCCCCCCCCCCCCCCCCCCCCCACCCCCCCCCCCCCCCCCCCCCGCCCCCCCCCCCACCCCCCACCCCCCCGCCCCCCGCCCCTTCCCCCCTCCCCCCGTCCTCGCCGCTCTTCTTTCTCTCTTTTTTTTTTCGCCCCTTTCTTCCTTTCGAGAAGGACTGCGTCGCGCCGGTGGCCTTCTTCCCCCCCCCCCCCCCCCCCCCCCTTCCTCACGCGCAGTTGACAACATCTACGTCGGCCACTCGCCCGAGGACGCCGCCGCGCTCGCGGCCGAGTCGTTCCACAAGAAGCTCGCGCTCGAGCAGGCGGCCGAGCAGGCGTTCCTCGAGGACGAGGACGAGGACGACAAGGCGCGCGCGGGTGGCTCCAGCGGGCACGGGCTCGTCGGTCGCGTGCTCGAAGCCGGGAAGGACAAGTACGATGAGTTCGTCAGGTGCGTTGTTGATCTAATTCCTCTCTGGGCCTCGGCGTGCAACGCGAGTCCGCTGACTCTCCTCCCCCCTCCCCCCCCTTGCGCGGCATGTGCAGCACCTGGCCGGAGTTCTTCGAGCTCGCGACCAACGACTGGCGCGCCGCGCTCGAGAAGTACCCGGCGTATATCGCGACGCTTGCCGCCCTCTTCCTGTCGTTCGCCGGCGTGCTGTCCACGGTTCGTCCCGCTCCCATCCCGCTCCCGTCCCCCCCCCCCCTCCCCTCTCCCCTTTTCCCTCGCAAGAGCGAGAGCTGATGACCGTCGTGTCCTGCTTGAACACAGCTCCTCGCCCTCCTCACCGGCTCCTCCGCCCCCGTCGCCTCCAAGGCGGCCCCCAAGGCCAAGCGCACGGTCGAGGGCGCCAAGCTCGCGCCGGTCGTGCTCGAGGGCGAGGTCGTCGAGGGCGCAAAGACGACCGCGGTCGAGGTCGGCGGCGACGGCGGAGACGTCAAGCTGAGGAAGGCGACGCAGACGGCGGAGTAGGTGGGGGTGATGGGACTTGCGTTGAGGAAGCTCGGGAGGGAGGAGGGTCGGAGGCTTGGGGGTGGCCCCTGTTTTGAGATGAGGGGGGCGCTGTGCAGCTGCCTCTTGACTCTGCCCTGGCGCAATTTGCTATTTTCCTTTTTTTCTCCTCTGCTTCAAGCACAAAGAAACGATGACCTTTTTCTTTCCTGCTCTGAATCGCTCCTCCTCGATCCCCTGCGAGCTCACTGGGAGAGGACCTTGGGCGCGAAAAGTGACGGCGGGCGCAATGCGTCGCCGGAGGAACTCGCCCGGCTGCCGATGACCTGGCCATCTCGCCTCTGCTTTGCCGTCCTTCCTCCCATCTACCAGCATCCCTTCCTCCAACCTATCAAACCCTTCAGCAGCACACTCCCACAAGCAAAGCACAAGCCTCATGTCCGCCCAGCAGCAGCGCCACGTCCCCCTGAACGAGGACTCTGAGCTCGAGTCGTACGAGCCCGCCGCCGCGCCCACCCCCGGCGCCGTCCCGGCCGCGCACATCGCCCTCAACTCGGAGAGCGAGTTCTCCGCCGCCGACGACGACGACGCCGCCGGCACCGGCAACGGCGGCGACCGCGGACGAGGCCGCCTCGGCGCCGGTCCTGCCGTCGGGTTCAAGGCGCAGACGGGAGCTTACGCCGAGCCCAACTCGGGCGACGACGACGACACGCTCCCGCCTCTGTCGGACGCACGCGCACGGTCGCGCACCCCGCGCGGGGCCGGCAGGTCCAAGTCGCGCTCGAGGAGCAGGGCGCGCGCCCAGGGCCTGCTCAAGACGGAGGTGCTCATGAACGACGCGAGCGAGGAGAGCAGCGGCGGGGTGGACGTCGATGAGGGCGTCGCGGCCGCGGCGTCCGGCAGCGCCGACGAGGGCAGGGTCGGACGTTCGGCTGGCTACGTGCCCCAGAACAGCGGTTCGGGTGCGTCCCCTCGTCTCATGCTGCTGCTACCTGAGGGGGGAGGAGGTGCTTGAGCTCAGGCTGACCGTTGCTGCTTCCTTATCTGCTTCCGACTCCTGTCCATCTCCCATCTCCACATCTTTCCTCCCCTTCCCATCTTACCTTTCACCCGACAGACACCGACGCCGACGCCGTCCACCCCTCCAAGCACATCAACACGTCGGCCCAGGCGCACCGCTCGCGCTCGCGCTCGCAGAACCGCGCGCGCGAGGTGCGCTACCAGGCGCCGCTCAACAGCGAGAGCGAGACGGACGAGGTCCAGACGACCGTCAGGACCGGCCCGCCGAGCGCCGCATTCGAGCGCGTGACGGTGCCTATGATGAACGAGGAGTCGGAGAACGAGTAGGCGGGGGGAGAGAAGTGGCTTCGCCCTGAGAGGAATGGGAGGGGGGGGGGGGGGCGCTCGGACGAAGGAAGGGCGAGGAGCAACCCAAGAAAAACCAAACTGTAGCGACCTTTTTTCTCATGTTGGTACCCATGCACACAGCCGATGCTCCGTTGCCAGACATGCTGCTGGCGAGCAATGTCAGCCTTGGCATCGTCGACGCGGAAGGGGCGACTACGCGCCCATTGCGAGATGGCCACAGCCGAGCGCTGCGCGTCTACACCCTCTGCCACCATCCGTGCATCTAGCAAGTCATGGTCGCCAGCTGCCACCGCCGCTGCTTGCTCGCTACTCAAAGGCCATTGCTGACCTGCTACCTCCCGCTGCTGTGCTGACGGGCAGGCACGCACCGGACCTGCTCCTCGCGGCCCGACCATGCTCGCACACCCCTTCCCCTCGCTGCTGCTGCGGCTCCTCCTCGTCTCTCTGTCCCTCAGTCAGGCCGTTCCACCGCAAGGCGGACCTGAGAAAGACCCTCATCTGGCGAAGGACATCGTCCTCGGTCGGTATGACGGGCGTGCGTCTCTTGTTGCGCCCGAGCGAGAGCTCGGAGCTCGGCTGACGCGCTGTACTGCTACTGCTGTCGCTGGGACGCCATGCTGGCTGCAGCTTATGCCGACGGCGGCCAATGGGCTGAGGTGCGCTTGCGCTCTTACTGACACAATAGAAGCCCTTGTTGACCGCGGTCTGCGTCGCAAAGGCCTACGGCAAAGCATCCTCCCTGGTCTCGCGCATGACGCTCCTCGACAAGCTCTCGCTCGTGACCGGCCATCCAGGGCCGTGCGAGGGCAACACGCCTGCGCTCCCACACCTCAACCTCCCCGCCTTCTGCCTGCAGGATGGGCCGAGCGGCCTCCGGTTCGAGCAGTTCGTCTCCCAGTTCCCGGCGGGGATCACCGCGGCCGCGACGTTCGACCTGGAGCTCGTGCGCGCGCGCGCGAGGGCGCTCGGGAGCGAGTTCAGGGCGAGGGGCGTGCATACGATGCTCGGGCCGACGGTGGGCGGCCCGCTGGGGAGGAGCCCGCGCGGGGGGAGGGGGTTTGAGGGTTTCGGCGCGGACCCGTACCTTTCGGCTAAGGCAGGGTACGAGACGGTGCGCGGCGTGCAGGAGCAAGGGGTTATTTGCAGCGTGAAGCACTTCATTGGGTGCGTCTCGCAAGCTGATTGTGCGTGCTTGGCCTCTGGCTGACTCGAGGTGCTTGGGATCGCGCAGGTACGAGCAAGAGACGTTTCGCACGGCGCGCTGGAGGATCAACGGCACCGTGCAGACGTTTCGCCAGATCTCGAGCGAGATTGACGGTGCGTCAGCACAGCGTAGGACCGTCTCGTCCCGCGCTGAAGGTTGCTAGGACAACATTCGCAGACAAAACGATGCACGAGACGTACCTGCCTTCCTTCGCAGAGGCCGTCCGCGCAGGTGCAGGTTCAGGTTCGTCTCGCTGCCATTCTTACCTGCAAGAAGCTGCGCTGACTGACCTCCATTGCAGTCATGTGCTCCTACAAGCAAGTCCATCGCGCCCGAGTGGACGCAGCGAGTAGCGCGAACGCTGACTGGCGCTTGCGCGCCGCTGCAGCTCCCTGAACGGCACGCACGCTTGCGAGAACTCGGCCCTCCTCAATCAGCTGCTCAAGACCGAGCTCAACTTCCAGGGCTTTGTGCTGTCTGAGTGTGTCCCCACTTCTGCTGCTATCCCTGCGGTTGACGCTGACCTCTATATCTTCAGCTGGGATGCGACGTGGTCGAATGCATCCTCGGCGCTGGGCGGGCTCGAGCAGACGTACGTCCTCCCCCAAGGCTACACAACAGCGACTGCTTACGCCTGGGCTCCACTTCGAAGCATGCCCGGTCAAGGTCTGACGCCCGGCGGTGACTTTGGCCTAACGCTGCGCGACCTCGTTGAGAAGGGCGACGTGCCCGAGGCGCGGTTGGACGATATGGTCCAGCGGTCCGTCCTCCTCGTGCTCACAACGAACTGCAGGAACTGACGATGAGCTCTTTCAGAATCTTGACGCCGTACTTTGCGCTAGGGCAGGATGAGGGCTTTCCGGGGTCGTCGACGAACGACTCGAGGGGCGTGGCAGGCGACTCTGCGCAAACTGTGTTTTCTAGCAGGCGCGGAGAGCTTGAGACAGGTGCATCTCTTACTTGCTCGGCGATATTGCCGCACGGACCTGACGCCGGACGAACTCGCCGCAGACGACGTGCCGGACGTGCAGGAGGATCACTTCAAGCTCATCCGCCAGATTGGCGCCGAATCGACTGTGTGCGTCCTCCTCTCCGCTCCCCCAATGCAAAGCCTAACCATCGCCCTCATCGCCCAGCCTTGTCAAGAACACCAACGGAGCCCTTCCCATCAAGCGCAAGACGCGCCGCCTTGCCGTCTTCGGATCGGACGCTGGCCCTAGCACGCTGGGACTGCAGGCATGTGGGGACAACGGCATTTGCTCCGACGATGAGCGACCGTACTACTGGCCCGGTAAGGGCTTCCCTTGCTTGCCGCTCTGGGTCAGTGACTCGACCAGCGCTGCGTCTCGCAGGGACCATCACAACCGGCGGCGGATCAGGCAGCGCGTTTGCGCCCTACGTCGTGCGTCTGCCTACATTTGAGCCAAATCCTGTCATCTGCTGACGGGCGACCTCACAGATCACCCCGCTTGAGGCAATCGCTGCGCGCGGCCGGGCGGAACGCAAGCAGGTTGACTTCATCCTCCAGGACGACGCCTACTGGCACATCAACCGGACGGCAAACGCCGCTGAGCAGTGCATAGGTGAGGTCTTCGCGCAGCATGAGAAGTCCTCCCGCTAATGGCTGTTTGACTTGCAGTGTTCGTGAGCGCCTTCGCCTTCGAGGGCTTCGACCGCGAAGACCTGCACCTCTGGAACGGCGGCGACCGGCTCATCGAAACGGTCGCATCTCACTGCGCCGATACGGTTGTCGTCATCCATGCGCCTGGGCCGGTGCTGATAGAGGGCTGGGTGCGCTCGCTACTGCCCTTGACTTCTAGACAAGTTTTGCGGGCTGAATAATGTCACCTCTTGCAGCTCCACCACCCAAACGTCACTGCCGTCCTGGTGCGCTTGGGGTCGTTCGTATCCTCTTCAGACAACACTGAGTGACGTTGTTCATTGCAGTTCGCCTTCTTACCCGGGCAAGAGTCCGGCAACTCGATCACTGACGTCCTCTTCGGCGACGTCAACCCCAGCGGCCGCGTGAGTTGCCTTACTCCTCGCCTCTCTCTTCGCACAGGCTTACATATCTTTGTCTGCAGCTGCCCTTCACCCTCGGCAAGCAGCTGTCCGACTGGCCGCCCCACGGGGTCGTGGCCGACCTCGTGGACGAACCCAACGCGTACTTCACCGAGGGCAACCTGATCGATCACCACTGGTTCGACGCACACGGAATCGAGCCGAGCTTTCCTTTCGGCTTTGGACTGAGGTGCGAGGGTCTGCTTCTTGTCAGGCTTGAGTGCTGGGCTGACTGAGCTCGATCCCTGGCACAGTTACACGTCGTTCGAGTACGGGCAGGCGTCGGTCGAGCGCGACATCAAGGAGGATAAGGACGCTGTGCAGCAGACGAACGAGCGCTTCGACGGAAGCGGCAGGTTGTACGACCGGGCTTTGTGCGCCCTTGGCGGTTCATGCAGGCAGTTGAGTAGGCGCTGATCCCCTCCTTTCTTCGACAGCACCGTCTCAGTCAACGTCACAAACACCGGCGCCCGCACAGGCAGCGAGGTCGTACAGCTCGTGCGTCTCTTGCGGACGCCGTACTTCTGACCCACGCTGATCTTGCGTTTTGCGCGCAGTACCTGTCCTTCCCTTCCGCCGAAGAAGGCCAGCCGCCGTACCTCCTGCGTTCGTTTGACAAGCTCAAAAACCTCCAGCCCGGAGATACTAGCACGGCGAAGCTGCACCTGCGTAACAAGGACCTGTCGGTATGGGACGTCGTCCGCCAAGGGTGGACGGTGCCTGAGGGGGAGCTGCAGGTGCGGGTTGGGAGGGACTCGAGGACGTTCGTCGGCGAGGCTGTCGTCCTTCCGCTGCCGGCTTAAGATTCTCCTGAATCGTAGTACGATGTAGATGCACGTTATGAAGCACTCATGCGGATTGAGGAGGCGAGTTGTGAGGGACGACGAACCGTGTTGCGCATCGACCCGACCTCTTGTTCCCACCGGAGTTACTTCCTGGTTGTATGGCGCCCGACGGACTACTGGCTAGCGCGCGTTTCTCTTTGCCAGCGCCTGTGCCACTCACTGGAAGATAGACGAGAAGGTGACCTGAGCCGTACGTACACGGCGGCAGCGCAAGTGCACGCCGTCTGGACGCCTTGGCTGGACGTCGCCGGCCCACCGACCAGCGTCCCATCCAGCTTCAAGCAGCCAGCCCCCCTATATCAGCTCTCCATCCAGTGCTAGATCCCTTGGTCTGCGCTCGCACGCTCCTTTGACCCACAGAGAACCTCTCACATCCGCCGGGAGGAACACAAACGATCTGCTTCCGTCGACCGACCTGCCCTCCCAGTCGCACCCCTGCCATGCCGCCCCGCAGGCTGCTGCTGCTCGTCCTCCTGTCGGCCGTCACGACGTCCGTCATCCTCTTCACGATTGTCTCGCCGCCGCAGCTGCCGCTACCGACCTACATGGACCTCCGCGGCAAGGACTGGATCGAGTACGGAGGAGACGGCCGCTGCGTGAGTCCAGACGCTCTTGCTCGACATGACGGGGGGAAGCGTCCTGGCACGTCCGCCGGTCGCAAACTGGACGCGCTCGACGGATGGTCGCCCGCATGACAGCTCAGCTGCTCAGGCCGTCGAAAAGCTTTCGGGACCCTGAGCTCTTTTGTCTGTTGCGGGACGACCCAGTACCAGCAGCCTCCTCGAGCGTCATGTTCGAGCTGCTGGGCTGGCGACGCGCAGGGGAACGGTACTCTTCGTACCACCTGCCTCCTCGAATGTAGGATGAGCGGCTGCTGACTGTGCTACTCTTACTCGCAGCTGTTCCTCTCCCCGTTAGCCGAGCTTTCAGATGAAGAGCGCGAAGCAGCGTTCGCCATGGCGCCTCCAGGCGGGTCCAAGTCCGGTCTTTACCCCTTCGACCCTGTCCATCCCCCTCCCGCGGCGCAGAACGCGAGCCGGCCAACACACCCCATCCTTGGGCTGCTGGTGGAGGGCGAGCGGCGATGGGCGGATTTGGTCGAGCGCCAGAGCAGGACGCTCGAGGAGGCCGTCGTCGAGTACAAGAAGCGCTACGGCAGACCGCCGCCAAAAGGCTTCGACGAGTGGTGGTCCTTCGCGCAGGGCGCGCAGGTGCTGCTGCCTGACGAGGTGCGTCCGTCGTCCTGATACAATGCCGGGCATGCCGGAAGAGGGACTGACGAGGATCTTTTGCTGGCGCTTCTCCGCAGTACGATCCCATCATGGAGACCCTTAAGCCCTTCTTCGCCTTGCCGCACGCTGAGCTGCAGAAGCGATTGGAGGAGGCCGAGAAGCTGCCTGAGACGTTCACGCTCATCGTCAAGGCCGGCGGCAAGGTCGTGCTGCAGTGGAACGACGAGTACTCGCGCGACACCTGGTGGAATACGCGCCCGCGGGCGGACGCGCAGATCAATCTGATGGAGCCGTTCCTCAGCAAGCTCGGCGACATGCGGTGCGTTGCCTCGTCCTCATGCGGCTGTCGGGCTCCATCTGATCGTTGTCTCCCACCCGCGCAGGATCACCTTCTCTATCCACGACCAGCCGGGGATTGTCATCCCGTACGAGCGGCGCGAAGAGCTCGAGGGACTTGCCGAGCGAGTCGGTGCCTGTGAGTCCTCCACCTGAGAGTTACTGTATCTTACCGAGCCGCTGAAGCGAGTGATGCCGTACCAGATACGAGCAAGCTTGACGAGGTCGATAAGACTGAGACGGACTGGGCTGGTGCCTGTCCGCCAAATTCGCGTGCGCGGAAGGGCGGCGACACGACACCGTCTAAGGGTGAGCATTTGGTCCTCGAGCTCATACACAAGTGCTGACATCATTGCGCACTCCAAGATCTCGTATCGTTCGTTGAGGACCACCAGTTGGCAATGGACCCCTGCGTCAATCCCGAGGTGCGCTGCTAGCTCGCTTTTGCCCGCAGAACGCTGCTGATGCGTCCTATGCTGCAATAGCTGCTCAAAACGCACTCGTTCTACACCACTCCGCGGACGGTCAAGTCGCTTCCTCGACCGCACACCAAGCTGCTGCCTATCCTCTCGCTCTCGCGTACGCCGCTCAGCGCCGACATCCCCCTCGCGCCCGTCGGAATCCTTTCGAGCATACCGCAGCGCTCGGACGTCGGCCGCGAGCCAGAGGGTGGGTGGACGGCCAAGTCAAACAAGCTCTATTGGCGCGGCTCGCCGACGGCGCACCGTGAGGTTCTGAGCGCGGACGCGTGGGACGTCGGGCACAAGACGCGCCTGCACCAGCTTGCAACGAGCAACTCGACGGAGCTTGTTCCTTTGATGCTCCCGACCAACTCCCGCGACGGCACCGTCAAAATCCGGGAGGTTGAGGAGGCCAAGGTCGCAGAGACCTACTTTGACATCCGGCTGCAGGGTGGCTGGAGCTGCGAGGGTGCGTTCTACTCGTTGGAGACGTCAACGTATTATGCTAACTTTTGCCTCGACCTCAGACGGCGCTGTTGAGTGCAGGCGGCACAAGTGCGTCGGTCGTCACTGCCTGTTCGTCACCTTTCGCTGATCCCCCTTTTGATCTTGCAGTGAGCTGTTCTCGGATCTGCCGAAGGACCACATCGACCGCGCCAACGACTACAAGTATGTGCTCGACATCGACGGCGACTCGTGGTCGAAGCGCTTCCCGAAGCTCATGGCGGCTCAGAAGTGAGAAAAACTTTCCTCAAGTGTTCGCTCCTTCCTCCGCTGATCGACCTCTCGCTCGCGCAGCCTCGTGATCAAGGCCGGCATCTTCCCCGAGTGGAACATGGCCTCGCTGCCTGCATGGTTCGCCTACGTGCCTGCAAATGTGAGTCCTTACCCTCAATGACCCGAGGGACTGCGGTCGCTGACCGACGCCGTTGTGATCAGATTGACTTCTCGGACCTCTCGTCCATCATGGCCTTGTGCGTCCCTCTGTCCTTGCTCCTGCTGTGAAGCGCTGACGTCGTCGCTCTCTCCCTTCAGCTTCCGCGGCTCTCCCGAGTCCTCGAAAGGCGCTCACGACCGCGTTGCGCGACGCATCGCCTCTAACGGTCAGTGCTGGGTGGAGACAATGTGGCGGCCAGAAGATCACGTTGCGTACGGTGCGTTTCTCTGTCCGCCTCGCTGACCTTGGCACTCATGCTGACAAGCGCATGCTTCACAGCCTACCGCCTCTACCTCGAGTTCGGTCGGCTTGTGCACCCTGACCGTGATTCGGGCGAAATGGTGCGCTGAAGCATGCTCCGCTTTGTCGCCTACGCATGCTCCCTTGCTGACATGAGCTCCTCGCCTGCAGGACTTCGTCGTTGGCTCGCAAAGGCGGCCGCCACCACGGGTGCCAAAGCCAAAAAAGCAGAAGGGCGTGAAGGAGCGGTAGAGTGGTGCTCAAGGACTTGTCGTTTTGCTGCCCTCCCTGCCTGCTCCCTCGAAAAAGGCACGGACCTTTGTCGTAGACTGTATTTTAGTCGCCCTGCACTGCTTTGAATATCTCTTCCACTTCAAAAATGGCCCCGTCCATTCCCTCGGTCTTTGCTTTGCCACATCGTTTATATACCCCACCACGTTGAGCTCGTCGCGGCGACTGCTTACGGGCGATGAATCTTACTTCCAACCTGATCCTCTTTCGCTCGGTGGGGAAGCGGCGCGTTGAGTCATAGGGTCATGCACAATCACGTCGACTTGCGGCGAAGGTACTGGATCCTGTTCTCGAACGCTGCCGCAAGACGCTCGACCGCCTCGCGGACGATGAGACCCTCGGCCTTTTTGGGTTTAGAGAACTCGGCGTAGTCCTCGAAGGTGAAGACGCCCTTGGTCTCGCCCGACAGCGCTGACTTGAGCGACGCGAGGATGAGGTTCATGTGGTCGATGTCCTCGGGCGAGGCAGCCTCCTTAGGCGCTGCCTTGCCGACGACGGCCGTAAGCGCTTCGAGCAGGCGGAGGATGGGGACGTTGCGCGTTGCGAGCGGCGGCAAGGGCTCGTAGTTGGCCGGGATGTCGGCCGACAGGTGCTTCGCGTTCTTGCGGACGGCGCGCAGGCTCGCCCCACGCTGGCTCGTGAGCAGCTGCTCGAGCACCTCGGTCGCAACGTTGAGTGCCGGCGGGTACGCCGGCGCGACCTGGACAACGTTGGCGAGCGCCTCAAGCAGGACGATCGAGATGTCGGTCTGGCGCTGCTCATCGCCGTACTTCGCCACCCAAGCGCTGTACAGCTGGAACGTCGAGACGAACGCCGTCGTCAGGTCGACGGGGAGGGATGCGCCGGGCGTAAGGCGCGACGTGGCGAACCGACGGGCGAGAAGGTCCCAGTTCTTGGCGGTGAGCGAGTTGAACGTGAGCTTCTCGATGTCGGCGACGCGCTTGATAAGCGCCTCGGCCTGCTTGCTCTCCTCCGCATAGGCGTTCGCACGCGCGGCAAAGGTAGCGCGCTGAGCCTCAGCCGCCTCGAGGCCAGCGGCTTGCGACTCGCGGATGAGGTCGAACTCCCGCTGACCGGTCGGCGGGAGCGTCTCGTAGTCGACGCGGCGCGTGAGGTCCGTCTTCTCGCGCGCGGCGCGAATCGCCTCCTCATACTTGTCGACCGCGCGGCTTGAGTCAATCAAGCGCCGCTCGATGTTCGCGAGGCGCGAGAGCTCCTCCTCGTCCTTTCTGAGCCGCTCGCGCCAGACGGCGCGGTTGTCGCGCGGGAGCGCGGCGTATCGCTTGTGGTAAGCGGCCTTGAAGTCGTCGAGCGAGGGCGTGTCGTAGTTGTCGACCTTGGCGAACGTGACGAGCGTCTCGCGCTCGCGCTTGAAGTTGTCGCGGAACGCGACAGCGCTCTTTGCGTGCTCCTTGGCGAGTTCATGCGCCTCCCGGGCCTGCTTGACCGCCTGCTGTGCTGCCTCAATGGCACCGTCCCTCTCCGATTCCGTCGACGACATGCGCTCGCAGTCGGCAAGGTGCGCCAGGGCCCTCTGCAGATCAGCGCCGAAGCTGAGGACGGCCGCGTCGTACTGGGGCACCTGGGCATCCCACGTGTCGTAGTGCGTCTTGAGCTCGGCGAGCAGGGCGTCCATCTCGGGGAACGGTGCGGCAAAGTAGTCAGGCATGGTGGGCGGCTCGCGCTTCGCGAGCTTGGCGAGGTTGGTCGAGATGGCCTTGTATTGTGACTGGAGGTTGGTGAACTCGGCCTGGACCTTGCGGATGTTGTTCTGCTGCTTCGTGATCTCGGCGAGGCCCTGGTCGAACGTGAGGGGCTTGGCGGACTCGGGAAGGACGTAGAGCTGGGGTCCGAGGGACTGCAGCTGGAGCGCAGCCGGGGAGAGCGTCTCCTCCTGCGAGGGAGTGACCTCTGCGGACGTCTCATTGGGGTCGACCGATTGCAGCTGAAGCGCATCCGGCGAGAGGGCGACGCGCGACAGCAGGAGCTGGACCGTCGTCTCGTCCATGATGACGTGCAAGCGCCGCATCTCCTTGGCGATGCCCTGCACCGTCGCGAACGGCTGGTTGGCGCGCACGGCCGCCTGCAGGCGCTCGTTCCACGCGTTGACGTCGAGCGCCGACTTTCCGTACACCCGCGGCTGACGCTTGGGCCGGACGGCGCGGTCGAGCGGAAGGGTCCGGGGTGCGACACGCGGGTAGGGCTGGTTGTTCATCGGCGGGAGGAACGCAGACTTGTTGCCGGGGTTGAAAGGCGCCGCCGTCGAGGTCGAGATAGAGTCGGACGAGAGGAGTGCCGAAGCGACGTGCTCGGCGTCGGAAGCCTGCGTCGTGGTCGGGACGACCGTGTCGGACATCAGACGCAAGCCAGCGAGCTGAGGCGAGCAGTGGCGGCGACGTCAGTCTACTGAAGACGGTCAGCAGCTTAGCCGAGGGGCACGGACCTTGCTGCTGCTGGCATAGCTCGAAGCGAGCGGACGAGAGTCCTGGACGGCGGACGACAGCCGGCGAGCTGATGAGCCGAAGACAGCCCAGTGCAGCGGTCAGAACTGACGCATCGAGTCAGAAGACGAAAGGACTGACCGGAGGAAGTCGCGAGTCTGCGGGGGATCATCTCGGGCGCGATGCAGCGGGTCGAGAGAAGGTCGAGCGAGCGGGGGAGGAAGGGGAGGAAGACGCGGCTCGAGGATACGGGGGTCGCTGCAGGCAGGTGCTTCACCGCGCGGGGACAAAAAGGACGACGGCGGACCGAAAGGAGGCGAGCGCTGCTGTGGGCTGCTCTGCGGGCAGAAGGGAGTGGACGTTTCCTGCCGAGGGCTGATGTCGGCGGTTGAGGCTGAAGGGCGGGCGGAGGAGTCGAACTCGCGTCGAGCGGCGGGGGGGCTTCGTCTGAAGGGCGAATAGACGAGAACTTGTACTGACTCCTGCAACCGTACAACAGCCGCCCTTCATACTTACCTTGAGGCGGCGGACCGCTTCACAAACCGGTCTGTCCCGGGGACTGCTTGGGCATAGCACGGCGCCCCCTACCTTCAGCGGTCCTCGGTGTGGTCTCCCAGTGGGGCTTCAGTTTCACAATTATGGAATCGTCACTCCTTCCCCTTCGGGGGCAGGAGAGGCACACTCGTTTTTGCTGCGGCTGTCTCTTGTCTCCTTCGTGCGCGACGAGGGAAAGCGGGTTTGCCTCGGCATGAGCGCGCACTGGTCAGCGTTGGCAACCTCTTCGGCAGCGTCAGCCGGATCCGCGCCCCACGACAGGCTGCTCTGAGCGGAAGATGAAGGACATGCATGCCACAGTCGCGAGGAGGCAAGGCTTGTCGGTTCGATCCCGCTTACGACTTGCGTGCGTCGACCCCGTTCTGCTCCCTCACCGCCTGCACCTCCTTATCGTTCACAACGCTCACTCCCTTCCCCCCCACACCGTCACCCCGACGCTGTCCGTTAGCTTGCGCCCGATCTCCCGGTAGAGGCCGTTGACCGCGATCGCGCCGTGCCATGCGGCGTCAGCGCCGTCGCGCGCGTCGACGGGAGAAGGGCCGAGTGCGGGTGGGGCTCGTGTTCGAATACGTTGAGCCCGGCGCGGGCGACTGGCCGAAGTACTCGTGTTCGGTGGAAGAAGAAGGGGAGATAATGGACCCGGCGTAGGCCTGGAAACGGATGCACCCTGGCCCGCTCGAGCGCATCGGCGAGCGCACCTTCGTCGATGACTGTGAGCGCAAGAGGTATACTATCATCAGACGACCGTCTCGAAAAGAGCAGAGGAGTAGGGACGCACCGGCGCCTCGAGGCGTGTTGATCATGAACACTCCGTCCTTCATTGACCGCAGCACCTGCATCGCACTGAATAGCCCTAGTCTGCAGCCGAGAGAGCATCTTCACTAACAAGCGATACACTCGAGCGTCAATAGGGTGACGAGTCTCGTCCCTGAGAGGGAAGCAGATCTGGGCTGGACTTGACGACGAAGATGAGTCGGCGAGGAGCACTGCGCGGTCGGGGTGCGGGGTGCTTGTCGCGGACTTGCTCGCCGCGATGGTCGGTGTCAGCGCTGTTTCTACGCTTGGCATATGAGGAGTTACGCTTGGTGAGGTCGACGCCGGTGAGCGCGCCCTGATCAGCGCCGAGGCTGGCGAGAAGCATGGCCGAAGTAGAGGATGAGGTCGCCGCTGGCGAAATAGAGGATCTCGTGTGTGGTGCCGGTCATGCTGGGCGTCGTGGAACTGAGAGGGAAGGGTCGGCGAAAGAAGAAAGCGGCTCTCCTCCCCTCTTCAGGCTCGGGTGACCAGGTTGCGAAGCCATTGGGCGGAGGACATGCTGGCGGAGGCGCGAGGTGCCGAGGCGTCCGAGGCGGCGAGCCGCGGGCGGTCGATCGCGCCTCCCTCGTCCCGCCCGTTCAGCGTGAACGGCCCTCCTCGGGAGAGACCATCTGTCTGGCAGAAGGAAGCGTCTGTGGCTGTCGACTGATGGCAGGGACGGAAGGAGAAGCGCCAGGCGAAGGATCAGCGAGCGAGGTCGACGTCTGCAGTAGGACTGGGAGGGCGCGCAGCAGCACCGACGAGAGCAAGCAGCCGGCTGAGATCGGCTCCTGCTCCTGACGACCACCTTCTCCAGCAGATTTCGAGATTAGCCAGGCTCAGGCGACCGCCAGGAAGGATCTCGCTTGCCGTCCGACATGTACTACTCAAGTGACGATGCTCCGCCGCCAGAGCTCGTCGGACGCCGTGCGCCCCGCCACATCTCCTTCGTCCATCACCATGTCACTCGCTGCTGACCTCCCGCTTCCCGTCGACTGGCAGTCCACGACGCACATTGCCATCCGACGACGGCGACTGACGTACCCGGTGCGGTCGAGGTCCTCAAGCAGGTCAACTTTGGCTCGCTCGTAGCGATGTCGACCGATGTTGAGGACCAGGCCGAGGTCGAGGCGCTCGCATCGTCGAACCGCGAGAGAGTCGTCCCTGCGTTCGGTAGGTCCCTCTCGCTGGAACTACAGGAGATGCACTGATGTGCCTGCTCGTCGTTGTCCCAGGCTTCCACCCGTGGGCGACTCACGCCATCGCCCTCGACCCCGCCCTATCGAAGCACGACCACTACGCCTCGGTCTTTCTCACGCCCTCCTCCTCCCAGCTGCACAAGCAGATCCTCGAGGAGATCCTACCGCACCTTCCCGAGCCGTCGCCGCTCACGCCGCTGCTCGTCGAGCTCGAGGAGCGCTTACGGCGGTGGCCGCGCGCGCAGCTGGGGGAGGTCGGGCTCGACAAGCGCGCGCGCGTGCCGTTTCCCAAATCGTTCCAGGCAGCGGTCAAGAATGAACCAAATAAGAGACTAGACGCGCCTGCTGGCGGAGAAGCCAAGCACGACAAAGACGAGGACAGCAAGAGGACGTACTTGAGAACGCGCCCCCTCAGCCCGTTCACAACGAACATGGCGCACCAGATCGCCGTCCTTCAAGCCCAAGTGGACGTCCTAGCCCGGATCGTAACGGAAGAGCGTCGCTCGCGTGCGATCAGCCTGCACGCTGTCGCAGTAACGGCACCGGTCGAGCAGCTCCTCGGGCGCTGGGCGACGGCGTTTGAAGGGTTGCCGGCTGAGATCAGGGTGCTGCTGCATAGCTGTGGGCTGAGTTGGGAGGCCTGGCAGGCGATAGAGGTGCGCGCCCTTTGATCCGTGGCCCAGAATGCTCACTGACACCTAACGGCCTGATCCATACCGCAGCGCAAGAATCTCAGGGTGTACGCGTCTATCTCGCCCCTCCTGCTCGACCCACCCCGCCCGCCCGCCCGACTCCGGCCCACCATCGCGCCCCTCTTCGCCTGCGCTGCGCAGGACCGCATCCTGCTCGAGTCGGACCACTCGGACCTCCGGCGCAACGCCGGCGCGCTCTGGGCGGTTGTGCGTGCGCTCGCGGACGGACGCAGCTGGGGCGGCGACCCGGACGGGTGGGACGCGCTCAGCGAGGCCGAGAAGATCGAGCGGGTCGTCGAGATCATGGAGGATAACTTTGCACAATGGATTGGATAGATGCGGACTGCTTCTGTCGAGATGGCGGGCGAGTCGATGCCGGCCCTGTCGGCGTCAGTGGGCAAGGGCTGCGCATACACCCCACCCTCTCGAGTAGTCCGGGATTTCTCAACCGGCGTGCGTCTGATCTCAACCAAAGAAGGGAAAGCAGAAGAGCTTGTATAGAACAGTCCATGTTGTGTGGGGGGCTTAGAAAAGAAAAAGAGAAGCTTGGAAGTCCACTTCGTGAAGGAGCGAATTAGTGCGGAAGGATGAGTAAGAGAGAACCTCGCACGCGCGCGCGCGCGCGCGAAGGAAATAGGGATAAGGGTTTGGACGGGAGGATCGTGACCTATCGTGACAGAGCAGGGTAGCGGCGGGACGACAAAGCGAGCGAGCGAGCGGGTTTCGATCTGGATGGCCGTTGAAAGTGTGAGAGGGGAGGGCGTGAGCTGGGGTGGGGGGAGGGTTGAAAAGCAAGGCCGGGATTGCGGGGTACGGTGCACAACGGTGAGAGACAGAGCGGAGGGCGAGGGTATTGGAGCTTGAGAAGGGGCGCGCGTTGATGCGCATGCGGAACAGAGCAAGAGCGAGCGTGAACGGGAAGGTCGGATGGGCGGAGCGGAGGGGTCGGAGCGTGCCGTTAACGGGGAACGTCATTTACTCCTCGTACCCATTCGGGTTGCCCGTCTGCCACTTCCACAGGTCCCGACACGCCTCCTCGAGCCCGCGCTTCGCCAGGAACCCGAGCTCCTGCTGCGCGAGCTTCGGGTCAGCCGTGAGGTCAGGCACGTCGCCGTCGCGCCGGCCAACGACCTCGTACGGGAAGTCGACGCCCGTCGCCTCGTGCATCGCGCCGATGATCTGCAGGACCGAGTAGGCCTGCCCGCGCCCGAGGTTGTACGCCTTGAAGTGCCCCTCTGGCGGGGACGATGCAGACGATGGCGACAAAGGAGGCGGAGGCGCGTGCATGCCGTTCGTCGCCGGCGCGGCGGGTGAGGAGGCGGGCGTGAAGACCTTGCCCGAAGCAATGCCGTCGAGGGCAAGGACGTGGCCTTGCGCAAGGTCGACGATGTGGAGGTAGTCGCGCACTGCAATCCGAGCCAGAACGTCAGTGCCGAAGCCAGCCTCTGAGCGTCAATAAAGCACTACGTACCACATGTGCCGTCACTGTGGCAGCAAGGAAGCGCACGAGAATAACAGTCAGAACCCGCGTGACGGCGCAAACAATGGTCGGACGCACACTGTCGGGTAGTCGTTACCAAACACCTTGAGCCCGCCCTCGAGGTAGCGCCCGACGGCCATAGCCGCGAGCAACGGGATGAGGTTAAGCGGCTTGCCGCGCGGGTCCTCGCCGATCTTGCCCGACGGATGTGCGCCTGCGGGGCTGGAGGAAGGGAGGGCAGACGCGCTCGCCCAAGGGTCAGGCTGGACTGCGCGAGCGGTGCAAGGGGCTGGGTGGGCGACTTACTTGAAGTACCGCAGCGAGCAGACCCTCAGCGACTGGTCGGCTGCGCGCCCATTCGGAGCGAAGCCTCGGGTCAGCCGTCCTACATCCTACGACGTCCAGTTCCTCCTTGGAAGGACAGCACGCACCCTTCGCCAGGTCCTTCAGGAACCCTTCGCACACCGCCTTCGTCCGCCCGTACACGCTCTCCGCCTTGACCGACTCGCTCTCCGGGATCGGTATCGTCTCTGGCGTGCCGTACACGGTCGCAGAGGACGAGTAGACGATGTGCTTCGTGTCGTACTTCGAGCACGCCTGCGAAAGGGGAGGGGGGCGGGAGGGACGTTTGAGGCAGCGGTCGGGGAAGCTCGGGGGAGCGAGGAAGACGTACGGCAAGCAGATTGATCGTCGCGAGGACGTTGTTCTGGTAGTACTGCAGCGGCTTCTCCTGCGACTCGCCGACAGCCTTCCAAGCCTGCCCGCCCGAAGCGAGTGGAGAGCGACTTCAGCATGAGGCAAGCGAGCTCGAGTGGCAGCGAAGGGACGCACGGCGATGTGCACGAGGCCCCAGATGCCGCCCTGGTCCGCGTAGCTCGCAAAAAGCCGGTCGACCGCTGCTGCGTCCGTCAGGTCGCCCTGGAAGTAGTCGACCTTCTCGGCCTCCCCCCTGCAAGCAGCCAGCACACGAGCGTCTCGAGTCAGCTCACTGAGCGAGGGCGAAAAGCAGGCTCTACGAGCGGTCCGTCGAGCATGAAGGAGCAAGGGAGGAGGCGAGCACGCACCCGAGCTCGTCACGGGCGATCTCCTCGATGCGCTGCACGGCGCGCGCCTTCGAGTTGTGGCCGTTGTCGATAACGACGGGCAGGTAGCGGCCTGTGAGAAGCAGCTCAAGGACGACGTGCGAGCCTGCGGGCAGGGTCGGCGAAAGCGAAGGGTGCGGGTAAGAGCGCGCGTTTCGTCAGGATCGGGGGGCGCACGCGCGCGTTGAAAGGGTTGCTGGGCTAACCGATGTAGCCGCACCCGCCCGTCACGAGCACGCGTTTCTGCGGGGGCGAGGGAGGGAAGAGCGCGTCAGCGTGTGCTGCTCAACCCTGCAGAGCCGGAGGCCGCACCTTGTCTGCGGAAGGAGGTGCGACGGCCATGTTGTGCGCGTTGCTGCGGTCCTGGTCTAGGTCTTTTCTTTGCGCGCGCGCGCTGCTTGTTGCGATGATTCGTTGCTGGGGACGGAAGTGGCCGGCGGCGGGGGCAGCGGACGCGGGTCGGGCGACGAGGGAGAAGCGTGCAGACGACGAGCGGGGGAGGCTGCTGGAGCAAGGGACCTGGCGGGAGGAACGTCGACGTAGAGGCTGAGCTGCTGCTGACGGGCGGCCCTGCGCTGGTTGGCTGGGGGAGACTTGCATCCGCTCTTCTCCCCGGCCTCCGCCCGCCGACGACGTCAACCACATGGCTACATATGTAGTTGTATCCCTCATCGTCCCCTCGACGACGACTGCTTGTCCTGAGGCTGATCCACCACTGACCGCTCGCACGGCTACTCACCCCCGCCGCTGGTCCGACAGGCGCCCGGTTGTCCGGGGGTTGCATTGCAGCGCTGCCCGCTCGGAGCTAGCCGTTCGACGTGTCACCAGCCGTCCGGCGGACAGCTCATCCAGCTGCAGGCGCTGGACGGCCTATGGCTGTCCGCCGGCTCATCGCGATGGCCCTCGCCAGCAGCCAGCGCTCGCCATCGCTCCCTCGGTTTACATTCCACGACGTTCGCTGATCATCGAGGCCTCGACAGAGTCCCGAGCTGCTGAGCTGATGCCTGTGTCCGACGCGAACCTGCCTCGACATCGTCCGAGATAGGACGGCGAAGAGCAGCGGCAGCGCGGCCTCGACGACGGTCGACAACCTCCAACTCAGCCATGCGTGCTCGACGCCGGCAACGGCAACGGCGACGACGGGCGGCCGGCCCTCCGAGCCTAAGCGACGGACGGTCACCTTTGCCAGCGTCGACGAGGTCGTCCTCATCCCCCGGTCGCCCTCGTCGTCGACTCCTCTCAGGTCGAACCTCGCCGCGGCACCCTGCGCCCTCCTTGAGAACGGCGACTACTGGAACGTCGTCGTCTGTCTACCGTCGTCGCCCGTCGCAACGCCGACGCCGCCGAGGTGCAGCTTCCTCGGCAGCAGCAGCAGCGGCAGCTCGCCCAGCGGGAGCTCGTCGGCGTCCCCCTGAGCTGCTGATGAGTAGCAGGCCCCCTCCGACAAGGGCTTCAAGCTCAATTGCCGTGCGTCCATCGTCTTGCGTTCCCGCCTTCGCGCCCGATGCGCCCTGCCTAACACGCCCCCCCCCCTTTCTCCCTTCTCCCAGCCACGCCTCAGCCCCCGTGTCCTTATGCGCGTAAGACTTCCGACGTCGGCGCGCTCGTCCGCCGCCCGCTAGCCGCGTACGCTGCCCCCATCCCGCCGCGCCTGCAGGCGTCGGCGCCCGTGCGTGACCCGGCGTCGCCGTTCCATCGGAGGTCGGTCGAACCGTCGGGCGCTGCTGCTCGTCAGGCGGGGAAGAGCGACAAGGTGGGCAGGGCGGGGGATGGCAGGGCGAGGGGTCGTTCGGGCAAGGGGTGAGGTCGGCGGTACGCTTGAGAGGTGGTTGCGAGGGGAGGAGGAGAGGAGGAGCAGGATCAGGTGCTCTCGCGTGCGCCGCGTCTTCCATCGCTGTATCGGTAGAGGGCGACCGTTGTACAAGGGATAGTTGATCAGGGCATTCGCGGCTTAAAGTGAGAGGAAAAGGGGGGGGGGGAGGGGGTAAACGCGCAGCAGCGCTGCTGCGCGCTTACTCCCCACTTCTCGTCCAACTCGCAGCGGACGCGCCCCCGAACGTTGAACGCTCATCGCCCCCGACCCGTACTGACGAGCAGCAGCAGGCGTTTTGCGCCTGCCTGCAGGGATACGCAGTAGAGGGGCAGGTTAATAAGCGGTTGCACAAAGTGCTAGCTTCGCGTGCGCACGGACGCTTTAGCCTGTCTTCGGCGAGGCATCGAGCAGATGTCCAGGTGATGCGTCGACCGACGCTGCTGACCTGAGCCGCCTTCCGTTCTGCTGACCGATTGGAGCGGCTTCCCCTGCGCAGCCCATCCTGCGATTGACCGAACGGCAGCTACAGAACCCAGGGCGGATGGACGAGCAGAAGATGGCGGCGAACCATCCTCCCTCGGAATCCACGCTTTCGCCGCCGCCCCCGCCGCCGCCAGCAGGAGCCCAGCTCTCGCCAAAGCCTACAAGCATGCCCGTCCAGCAAGGCCCGCCTCCACCCTACGTCCCCTTCAGCAGGCCGCACACCTTTGGGCTGCCGAACCGGCGGACGTCGCCGTGGCTCTCGAACGAGCCGTTCGGGGTCGTGAGGTCGGCAGACCATTCGCCTTGAGGACCGCCTGCTTCACTCCCTGAAGCGGCCTGGTTCACCGGCTCTGCATCGCGTCCCGTCGCCCAGGCGTCGGCTCCTCCCTTGTCTTCAAGCTCAAAGGCCCGCACGAGAGCTAGCCGTACGTCTGACGAACCTCACCTGCGCGTCCTCAGCGCTTAGCATTACGTCTTTGCCGCGCAGACCCACCCCTTGTCGTCGAGTTCCCCAAGGACGCACCAGCCCCCGACCCGAGGGGCATGCACCGGAACGCGACGCGCGCCGCCCGACCATCCGGCCTGAGCGGGCTCCAGCTGTCGCCCGCGACGGCGACGGCGGGCCTTCCGCGCGTGCGCGGGCAGCCGCCCGAAGGCCTGGCGGGCGCTCGAGAGCCCGCGGCGGACGGGGCGGGTGGCAGCAGCAGATCACGCGCGTAGACGCAGCAACGGGAGGACAGGGTATTGGTGCTTGCGTGTCGCGACCGTCGGACGGTGTGTGTCGAGGCTGCCTGCAGCTGTAGAAGTCGCAGCAGTATCAACGCGGCGGAGGGGGGGAAGGACAGCGACCAGGCAGCCGCACAACGCTGCTGCTCGTCGACGATGCAAAACTTGAATCATGAAATCCCTCACACCCAGCGCTCGCCGGACCTCGATGAGCTGGTGAGATGAGATCTGTGTGCTCGAGGCCGGCAGCGTGCACTATGCTAGTAGGAACGCTCTGCCGGGCCTGGCGGCGGGCGATCGAATGACCACTTCGCGCGCCGGCCGCTGCTGCCCCGCCCTTTTCGTCTCCGCACCCGTCCGACCTTGGCCTCCCGACGCAAGACCGTCCATCCTCTTGCTCACAGCTCCTGCACATCTCGGTCTACATCCGGCAGCGCCCGCGCAGTGGCTCGGCAAGCCCCCCACCCCCTGAACGGCTGTCGGCCCCTTGCTTCTGATCGACCCCGGCTCGACCTCGATCTTTGTCCGTCTGACGCGACGTCTGTTCTAGACCCCGCCTCGGCTGCAGAGAAAGCCACGTCCAGGTGCGTCCTCTCGGGCGATGGCTGGTTGTATAGGCCTTAAGGAGGCGCCCGGCAGAGGGCTTTGGCAGCGCGAAGCGGCAGGAAGGAGGCTGGGCGAAGCTGTCTCGCACTGTTCGAAGTAGCCCAGAGGCTGATCGAGTCGCTCGTCTGCTTCCTCGCCCTCTCTTTGCTCGTCACCCCGTCGTCCGTCGCCCGTCCCGTCTATCGTCCGGCCTCTGCCTGCGTTCGCATCCTCGATCGCTCAGCTGGACGTCCATCCGCCTTCCATCCTCCGTTCTCTCTCGGCCGGCGTTAGTCGGATCCCCCTTGAGCTCGACGTCACTCCAGACAACGACGGCGGCGCAAGCGACGAACGCGACCGATGTCACAAACCCGCTCGTCGTCGACGAGGTCCTCCGGCGGCTCGTCCGGCGGCTCGAGAGGCTCGATGGGGTCCATGGCTGGCGATGATGGTGCGTCCGCCGAGTTGCAGCTGGGCTGCTCGAGGCGCGATGAAGGCTGACTGAACGCTTCGCGTTCGTTTCTCCCTCGCCCGCTGCCTGCACCCATGAACAGCCGGCCAGGAGCTCGACACCAACCTGTTTCGCCAGAATTTGGCACGCCGAGGCTCTGTCGGTGCGTGTGTGCTGCTCTTTTGTTCCGCCGTGCTGCACTGCCCTGCAGCTGACGGCTCGACGAGTTGCTTGTGCTCAGGGTCGATGCACCTCCTCTCGCCGAGCTCGCCAGGCCTCGGCGGCATGCCGAGGACCTCATACTTCGTCTCGCCCATGATCCCGCACGAGAAGGCGTCGTCGACACATTCGGATAGCGACGACTCGGGCCGCTCGTCAGCGCACTCGTCACCGACCCAGCCTCCCCTCCCGCCGCCGGGCTTCCAGCCCCCAATCGCCTTCAACCCTGCCGCGCAAATCTTTGTCCGCCAGTCGTCTGGCAGCTCGAACGGCAGCAGCAGAGACAAAACGAGCTCGGGCGAGAATGGTAGCAGGAGCAAGGGCAAGAGTAAGAGCAAGAGCCGCGGCAAGAGCCTCGAAGAGCAACGCCGGTCCTCGGAACCAAGCATCCACGGTGAGTTCCAAAACGACTGCTCCAGTGACAGCGCTACTGACACGATGCACTTCCCAACAGAATACGAGTCAGGCGGCTTCGGCTCAGGCGGCTCTGATCCTTTGCGGCCTGCCCTTCTTCGCAACCGGTCCGAGTCCCACTCCTCCGGCGCGTCGTCAACCAGCGTCTCCCCTCCTTCCACCATCCCAGCTTCCCCATCCACGTCGACGCCGATGCGCTACCCGACGTCGTATGACGACAACGGCACGAATCAGACCCGTGACGTAGTGTCGGGTGTCGGCGTGTCGTCGGGCTCTTCTTCAACGCCTGTCAACCTCCAGTCGGACGAAGGTGTTTCCACACCCGGCTCGGGAGGCTCAGCTTCCACGCCTGGCTCGGGCGGAGCAGAGTCTGGCAACAGTGGAGAGACGAGGTTTAGCAGCGGGACGGGGGAGAGCGGCAGCGGGGAGACGAGCGGCAGCAGCGGCAACAACCAGTCGCGCAACGGTCGCTCGCAAACCTCAATCGACCTTATCTCGACGTCCGTCTTCTCCGCCAACGGCTTTTCGACGCCGTTGAACCCCCCTCTTCCGCCGCGGACCAATTCGGAGGCGTGGGACTCGGTCTGGCCTGCGACGTCGCCCTATGCCGTCCCGCATCTGCCTGCCGTGCACTCAAACGCCAGCAGTTACAGCGGCTCGTCTCAGTCAGGCTCGTCCAAGTCGGGCACCGCAGACAATGCGAGCAAGGCGAGCTCAGGCAGCAGCCCCAGCCTCGGCCAACCGGCCAACCTCGGCAGCCCGATCGGCGTGTCGCTCCTCATGTCGCCGTCGGCGCAATATCCGCCAGCTTTGCACAAGCGCGCGCGCGGGACTGGGTCGCACCGCCGGACGCCGAGCGCGAGCACACCGGGCCCGCACACCCAGCCTGCCGCTTCGTCGTCGACGCCTGCAGGGAAGGGCAGCCCGTTCCTCGGCGCCGCCGCGCACCAGCCGTCGTCCTTCTCCGCAGAGTTCGACAGCCCACTGAACAAAGCGCGCATGGAGCTGAAACTGCCTTCCTCACCCGGCGGCCGGACCTTGAAAACCTCACCGCACTCGCTAGCCGTTCCCCGCTCGCTCTCTTCACCCACGCCATCGCCGCCCGGCACGCCGACCGCTGAGGCGCCTGGTCATGCTGTCGCTTCTTCAGACCTCCTCGGCCCAGCTGATCAAGGGACGCCCTTAGGAAGACCTCCTACACCACCGCCTCTACGCCTTCCCTCAGACTCGAGCCCTATCCTTGTTGCGCGCACCACGCCCCTCCCTCGCGCAGCAGGTCGCTCGTCGAACCTTCCCTCCTCGTCGTCACCTCGACTTGCGGGATCCCCAACGCTTTCCACCCAAGCACCGCCGCTGAAAAGCCCTCGACCAACGAGCATCGGCCTCCCTCTACCCGGGTTCTTTGGACAGGCCGCAAGAGACGGCCTCACACCGCCCTTACCATCAAGTCCGGGCGCGCGGCAAAGTCTCTTCCTTTCGCCTGGCGCAGAACGGCCTTGGTCCGGGGAGCGAGAAACAACGCCGCGACAGGGTGCCCGGCCGCTGGACGAGCCGGCTCCACAAGTGCTCGTCAGCCCTCCTGCTGTGGTCATCGACGAGCTCGCCATGCCGTCCGTCACGCCAGTCGTCGCTCCCGCTGTTCCCGAGGCTGCTCCTGCGTCGCCGACGTCTCCCACCCTACGACCTTCGCCGCCTGCCGAGACGCCGGCAACGCCCGCAGAACAGGATGAGGACGTCTCGCCGACTATGGCCTTGCCCTCACCGCAGGTCAATTCCGACGTAGACAACCCCTTCTTCCCGCCGACAGCGCAGGCGCCCGCAGCCGCAGCGCCTGGTAAGGCTCACTCGCCGACGGAGGACCTCCTCTCGCCCCCGGTGGACGGCATGCCTCCCACGGATGACTACTCCGACGAGCAGGAGTACGTCGGCGCCACGGAGGACATGGACATCGACGACGAGGGCCTCACGACGCTTGAGCGTATCTTCCTGCTCAGCAAGAGCGAGTTCACGCACCACCGGCACGTCCCTGCCTCCATCTTGCACTGTCCGGTCGCTACATGCTAACCTAATGCTGTTTCGTTCAGCATCTTCATCTCGCGGGTCATCGGCGAGTGGATGGAGGACGTCGACCCGTGCGAGACGGTCGAGTACGTCTTGCCGCTACTCAACTCGCTTGGCACCGACGAAGGTACGTCTCGCTCAGCTTTGCACCTGTTCACGCTTTTGAGACCAACCATTTACTTCGCGCATGCAGACGAGGCCGTCCGCGAAGCCCTGGCGCCTAGCCTGCATAAGATCCTCTGGTTTTTCTACTCAACCTGTCGTCTGTTTACCGAGGACGAAGACCCGCTGGAGGTCGCCGCACAGGAGGAAGGCCGCAGCACCGTCACTATCACCGAGGACGGCATCGAAGTTGTTCCTCGACCGACGCTGGACGAGGTGCGCGACGCGCCGCCCATGGGCGGCGTGCCAGAGGACCTGCAGCGGCCTTCGCCGGTACACGCGTCGTCCTCAGACGGCTCGGCAGACTCGCTCGCGTCGACGCCGCTGTCGGCCACGACAACGACGCCCAACTCGACGGCGCCGTCCGAGAGCACGTCGAGCACGCAGATCAGCGAGACGGACCAGCAGTGCTACCTCGAGACCAACTACGATGAGGACGACGTCAAGGCGTACATGCAGCCCGTGCGCAAGCCCCGGCCGGTGCTCAGCGTTCAAACCTTCACCCCGCTCGTCGGCTCGCTGCTCATGAGCCACAGCTCGCTCGTGTGTGAGTCGGCTAAGGCGGCCATCATCGGCATCCTCGCCCGGCTGCGCAACATCCAGCTTCCGACATACGAGCCGTGGCCAGAACGGCACGTCGAGGTCGGCCAGTCCAAGACGTACTACGGCCAGACGGGCGTGCACATCCACGAGAACATTGCGCTCAAGCCGGAGGAGAAGAAGCTCATCCAGGACGAGCTCCTGAACGCTATCGTCATCGGCATGGCCAGGCTGGACGAGACTGTCTCGCCGTTCAACTCCGAGCAGGACGGCGACCGCTACGTCGAGGGCGATGGCAGTGCGTACGGCGGCTACTTTGCCGGCGCCGACACCGACATGGACGACGCCAATACGGTCATGGGCCAGCGGGAAGACGCGTTCGGCTCCTTCGGCGAAGACGGTGAAGGCCGCCGGGGGTCTTCGCCTGCCTTTGCCGAGCAGCTGGCCGAGCTAACAACGTGCGACGACAACGAGGAAGCGGTCGCGGACGACGACGCGCCGGTCGACCCGCAGCCCGCTCTCGTTCCTCCTCAGGCCCTCCCCGATCAGGCCGCGCCCCGCCCGGCATCGCCCACCACTGCTCCTGGCGGACCGCTTCCGCACGAGGACGAGCCCTCTCCCTCCGAAGCCGAAACCGGGCTGTATCCGACGACCGATTACGACTCGCCCAACGCGCCGCCAATTGACCACCGCAGCTACTCCGAGGTGCACGCCTACGAGGGCGAGAACACGGAGCAGACCAACCCTCCGGCCGAGCTCACCGACAACAAGAACGAGGAGGACATGCAGATCGAGGCGTCGCACGGCCGCCTGCTGTCGATGAACCTCATCGCCGCCGTCGTCGAGTGCGGAGTGCTCCAGGCCGAGGAGGACGTCGCCACGAGACTGTTTGTCCCCGAGGTCATGCGCATGCGCTTCGACGAGTCGTACGCCGTCCGTCGGGAGGCTGCGCTGGCCATGGGCGAGCTGCTCAAGGTCGTGTCGGATGAGGTTGCCATGGACCAGCTGGTGCGTCGCCCGCTTCTCCTGCCTTCTCTTCGTCTAAGATGCTGACCACTCTTTACTCCGCCCTTCGCCTTTCCTCCAGCTCACCCTCTTCGACGCCCTCGCTGTTGACGAGAACCCTCACGTCCGCCAGGCCGCCTGCCTTGCGCTCCCGGCCCTCACTCGACACCTGTCGCCCTTCAGCTTCAAGCGCGAGCACACCCTCAAGGTTCTACCCGGCTTTTTCCAGGACGAGACCAAGGAGATCCAGAACACGGCGCTCGAAATCCTCGGCGAGCTTGTCCACTCGTTCCACGGCGACGAGGAAGGCCTGCCGGACGAGCTCATCGACTACTTCCTCGGCCCGCCGCGACCCAAGAAGGAGCCGAGGGTTGACGACGGCACAACTCTCAACTTCTTCAGCACGGCACAGGGCCTTAGCATCCTCAGCGGGCTGGATGACGAGGCCGACTATCGCCAAATCGTCTGCGCCTTTAACGTGAGTGGACGACGTGATCTTGTGTACCACACACTCAGAACTGACGCCTCCTCCCCTTCTCCCAGTTCCCTGCTGTTGCGCTTACTGCCGGCCGTGAAGGATGGCCGCGGCTCCGCGAGTTCTACCTAGAGCTTACGGAGGATTCCCAGGTCCAGGTCCGCCGGAGTCTGGCATCCTCGCTTCACGAGATGGCCAAAATTCTCGGCAACGAGGTCGCCTCGGCCGACCTCGTGCCCTTCTTCCACCGGTGCCTCGAGGCCGAGCACGAGATCCGCGAGCGGCTGTGGGACAACCTGCACGTCTTCCTTGGCGCGCTCGACCAGACGACGGCCTGGCCGATCATCCACAAGATTGGCAAGCTCCTCGTCGAGGGCCAGCTCGCCAACTGGCGCCTGCGCGAGCGCTTGATGGAGTCGCTGCCGAGCATGGCCGAGTCGATGATCAACGGCCAGAACGGCAAGTATCTCATCGTCTCGTTGCTTCGCGAAGGCCTCATCGACCGGGTTGCTGCCGTCCGAGATGCCGCCATCGCTTCGGTAAATCTTGCTCGAGTTCATCCGTTCTTCCTCTTCAATGCTGACCATACCAACGCTGGCACCGTCAGATCCCTTCGCTCTATGCTACGACGCGCAAGATAGACAACCTTGAGACGCTAAACGACATCGACGAGGTTTTGCGGGCCTTGGCCGTCAGCCCTCAGTATCGGCAACGGCGCACCTTCGTCCGCTGCATGGACACGTTCATGGACGCCGAATGCGACCTCGACCTCGTCCTCGAACGCTCGATGCCTGAGCTTGTCAAGGTCAACAACGATCCCGTCGTCGACGTCCGCTTTGCGCTGGCCAACTTCCTCGTTCACATGTGCGGTCCGGGTGAGTGCTCCAGCTGTCTGTTCTGCTCGTCCTTCGCTGACCCTAGATGCTGTGTTCCTTTAGACGGACGTTACCCTGCTCTCGAAGGCGCGCCTCAGGGCCTCGTCGCGATCGCCAACAGCCTTCGCAACGACGAGTCATTCGACGTACGCGAGCGCGTGGCCGACGTGTTTCCCGAGGACGGCGCAGTCACCCGTCGACCCTCCGCTGCTCAATCGGTCGCCTCTGCGCCTCACTCTCCTCCACCTGTCACCCGTCGGACCTCGTCTACCAGCTCGGCCAGCTCTATCCCTCTCAACTTTCCCATGCGGTCGCCCGGCACCCCGAACCTGGAGGACGTCACCGAGATGCCGGAAAGCATTCTTCAGCTCGAGAACGTGCCCTCGCCGCTGCAGAGCCCGAAAGTCGTGCCTGGGTACGAGCTGCACGGCTACGCGTTCGAGGAATCTACATCGAAGGAGGAGGCGCTCAAGGAGCTCGGGGGGGCTCAGGGGCTCGGCCTGGACCAGAGCTCGCTCAAGGACGGCTCTGTCACCCCTACGCCAACCGCACGTGACGGTCAGCAACCGACCGAGTACTTCTCGCCTCCCCGAGCAGCTGTGTCCTCTTCCTGAACGTTTTACCTCTCAAGACTCCGCTCGTGGCTTGCTCTCCTCCCCTTCTTGCTCTAGACATACCTGCCTACGCCCCTTCGTAACGTCGGCTCTCACTTTGACGCTCTTCCCCTTCGCTATCTGTACACCGCCCCTCCTTCTGTTGTTATCCTTAGTCACTCGGCCTCCTCCTACTTGATGCAAAGTTTGCTGCGGACTCCGCGGGTGCTCAACCTTCTTCCGAGCCTGTGAGCGTTTGGAGTTTATCAGCAAGACCATAGTTCATTGTGGGTCGCATCTTTTCAGAGCTCGTCCTTCTGGTGTGCCGCCGTCGACGCCTCGGACGACGCCTCAGGCACCGGGTCCGCGGCGCTAGCGTCGACTGCAACAGCCTCCTCGGCCGCAGGCGTCGGCGGGCGAGCCTCCTGCGGATCCACAGCGGTACCCTCCGTCATCGTCTCCTCGACATGCTCGTCCTCCGCACCAACGGCAGCAGCGGCAGCAGCAGCAGCCGCGCGCTTGGCCTCGAGCTTGGCCTCGAGCTTGGCCCGCCGCTCGCGGTCGCGCCGCTCCTCCTCCTCCCACTTCTTCTGTGCCTTTGCGCGCTCCTCGGCACGCTTGAGGGCAGTCGCGTTTGGGACGGCGGTGGTGAACGATGAGGTGGCGGAGGGCGTGTATGGCTCGACAGGGCCGCCGGAGAGGTACGTCGCGAGCGGCTCAAACTTGAGCGCACCTGCGCAACAAGCATGGGCAAGAAAGTGGTCAGCACCACTCTCTTACATCCTGAAGAGAACTGCACGCACCCTCGTACGGCTCGACCTCCTCGAATCCAGCGCCGACCTTCCATGTCAGGAGCTTCGGCCGCGTCTTCTCCGCCACGTCAAAGTTGAGCAGACCCTTGAGCACAAAGTCGGCGTCGCGCAGGTATCCGAACGCGAAATCGTTCGAGTAGCGCTGCGAAAGAGACTTGTAGAGGAGCGGAACGGAAGCGGCCTGGGTTGAAGAGGTGCGCAGCAGCGATCAGCAGCTGCTGAAGGCAGAGCGCAGAGCAAAGACTTACGACAGGGTGAACCAGGAGCAGGTGCGGCTTGTTCGAGTCCTGTGGGCCACCAGTTGTCAGCGACCGGGCAGACGAGCAGACCACGAGCACAAGAACGCACTTGAGCGAGGAACGCCTCAACTTCCCGCTTCGCGTCCGCGCCGTCGACGGCGCCCTTGCTCGGCACCTTGAGCTTCTTGACGCGGTCCGTCACGGCCTGGCTGGCGTGCGAGATGAGCGGTCCCGAATTGCGCTCGCCCTGGTAGTCCCTCGGCGGGATCTTTCCGCCGCGGGTGAAGAGCTTGAGCGTCGGGAAGCCCTTAACGTCGTACTTGGCGCACAGGTTGCGGTTACCGGCCTGCGAGCAGCGACAGCACGTCAGCAACATCTTTGACTCGCAAGCACGGCACAAAGGGACGAACATCGTCGCAGTCGACCGCGTAGAAGGGGACGATGGGCGACAGCGAGGCGGCCGCCTTCTCGTACTCGGGCCCAAGGTTCTTGCAGTGACCGCACCTGCGGGGCGAGCAGAGGCCGTCAGCTCCAGTCCTCCTCCTTGCCTCTATCCAGCGAAGGACTCACCAAGGCGCGTAGAAGACGACCATGGAGGTCTTCTGCAGGTTGCCGGAGCGCGTACAGCAGCTGGGCTGGTCAGACTGTCGTCACCGAGCGCGAGGGGAGAGGAGACGGCGACGTACGTCCTCCTTCAGGACCTCCTTGTCGAACGACCGTGCGTCGAGGTTGACGACGGGCCTGTTGAAGGTGCCCGCACGGACGACGGACAGCAGCGAGAGTAGGACGGTGGCGGGAGCGAGACGGAAGAGCATCGTTGCCTTGCTTGAAGCCTGTCACGGCGGTCGTCGTCGGTCGCAGGAGATGGTCGTGAGCTGGCGCGCAGGCGGTGCCTCCGCTGCAAGTCACACCCGCGCACCACCTGCAGCTTTGATGGAGGAGGACGATCAACGCGCATGTAGAGCAGAAAGCCGTCGTGCATGTTGTATCAGGCTCGTGCGCCGTCGGCGGTCGAAAGGCACAGCACCGGCTTTCGTCAGGACGGCGCCTGCTCGTCTCGCCACCAACACTAGGTCATCTATCGCGTCCTCCCAATGGCCACACGCGGTCCAGCAAACAGGCCGAGTGGTCTCGGACTCTGTGACGGATGGGCCTTCAATGCGAAATCGAGGTAGCGGGTTGCACCAGGCGATGGGGACGCCGCGCAGCCCTTTCAGAGCGCGTGCAAGGGCGCAGACCTGCTGCTGCAGAAGGAGAGAAGCCAGGCGGCCAGGTGAAAGAGGGGTGTGGGCTTGTCGGTGCGCTCTTGGGAAAGGTGCTTGGGCTGGAGCTCCAAGAGACCGTCAGTCAAGTGCGCTGGTCGCACGGCCCTTGCGGCAAAAAGCGCACGCACCATCGTTGTGAAGCTAGCCTCTAAGGTATGAGCCCCGGTTCAAGCACGTGAAAATATGCAGCGCTCGCGTTCAGACGACAACCCCGACGTACTTTCCGCCTTTCACCCCCTCCCACTGGACGCCCACCCGCTCGGCTGCCGCACACCGCACCAGGATCTTGCCCGTGAGCGAGAGCGACGACGTCCGCGCGAACGACTCAAGATAGATGATCCGCGGTGTCCGACGTCCGAGGAACTGCGCCGGATCAGGCAGCGCGATGTCAGGATGGGCGGGCGAAGTGGGGCAACAGGACGGAGAACGCACGCGCGCAGCCCAGATGGAGAGCACGAGCGGGATGCAGGTCCCTGGCCCGTTCAGCAGAACGAGGTCGGCAAAGGGCGCGTTGGGGTGCAGGGTGATCTTCCACAGTGCGACCAGAAGGGTGTGTGCCGTCGTGAAGACTGTGGGACGGAAGCCGGCGTAGGGAGAACAGAGGTCAGCCAGGCGACGCGTTGAGCTGGCACAGGCCAAGGACGGCTCACCTGCTGACCAGAGCGGCTGCCCTACAGCCCTCGCCCTCGGCAGCTCGATAAATTCGACCCCTTCTCCCGCGTGCTCTGCAGCCTGAGCGCTTCCGGTACCGTCCTCGCGCTCGAACTCGAGCTCGAGCGCAGCCGCTTTGCGAACCGACATGCCGTCGCCAGCGCCGTACACGTAGACCCGCCGGGCGTAGCGCTTGCGGTCGAGCAACTTGAGGACACTAAGGATCTCATGCGTATGGCCGCCTGCAGTACGAGGTCGGTCAGCGCGCTGTCGAGGGAGGGCAGGGGCAAGGAAAGGAGGTGACGCGCCTGAGCCGAGGAAGACCGCGACAGAGCAGGTCGATCCTGGAGCTCGTCGAACAGGCGGCGGGCGGTGAGAGAGCACCTGGTAAAGCCTCAGAGTGACCGCGATGAGGACCGCCGGAACGAGAAGGAAAGGTAAGGGCAGCATGGTTAGGCGGCATGGATGTTAAGAGGACGCGCTCGTCGGCGCGAACTAGTGAGTACGACATGATCTGCACCACCGATGCGCACTTCACTTTGAGGATGCTCGCAGCGGACGCTCGAGTGGCAGCAAAGCCGAGACAGAACCTTCGAAAGACGGATAGAGCAGCCATTGTACAAGTTCGAAAAAAGGGGAGAGTAAGTAGCCCGGCAGATGCGAGAAGCGCAGTAGGACATGCGCGTGAAAATGAGGCTATAGGGGCCGTCCGGCAGAATATTCTACACGGCAACAATGAGCTTTGTGGTATTGGGATGGGGTGAGATGCTCTCTGACATCGGTGGGGCGTAATCGTCAGCCTACGAGGCAGCGCGAAGGGTCGATGTGTCGCCCGAAGCGATCGTGCAGCGCGTACGCCTCCCCTCGACGCAGCCGCCCGATGGCGACCATTTGCGCAAGCTTGCGCCCGGCTTTCCGTGTACATCATCGTGATGACCGACACGGGCCGGTAAAGAGCGCAGGTGCTGATTCCGAAGTTAAGTTTCAAGCGGACGCGACGCGACGAGGACCGGGCACGCTGTCCCCGCAGTCAGCCTATCACCACTCAGAGGACTGAATGCGGTTCGGAAAACAGCCCCCCCCCCCCCCCCTTTCTGCTGATTGGGCACATGAGCGAATACGGCACGTCAATTAAGCAAAGGGAAGTGCGCAGCAAGCGAGCGCGACCAGTGTCGCGCCCTCAGCTTGGCAGAGGCATACAAGACTAGAATTGTACCCGCCTGCTCGGCTGAGCAGTGAGCAGCGGGCGACGACCAACAGGAATCAAGAAAGAGAGCAAGATGCGAGGGTTCGCTCAGAGAGCCTCGATGTCCTCCTTCGGCCCGAGCGGAACGACGCGCGTCGGGTTGATCTGCGAGAGAAGCAAGGATCAGCGATGATGGAAGTGGCGCAGGCAAACACGCCGATACGTACCTGACGGTGGCTGAAGTAGTAGCTGCGGTTGCGAGAGGGTTTTGTCAACATCGAAGCACGCAACATCGCCAAGAGAGGGGCGGGACGGACTGGTGCTTGATGTGCGCAAAGTCGGTCGTCTCCTTGAACGCCGGGTTCTTCCAGTACAAGTTCTTGAGCCACCTGTTGAGGTGCGGGTATGAGTGGCGGACTGCGGCGGAGATGATCTCGTCAGCAGAGGGAAAGACGGGTTGAAGCGCAAGGGACGAAGGCGGATGCACTGAGGGCGAGGTTGCACTTGAAGTGGCCGTGGTAGACGGGGTCGAAGCGGACGATGGTCGTGTACAGTCTGCAGCACGCAAGCTGGCGTCAATCCGACTTTCTCACAAAGGGGAAAAAAAAAATGGAGGACAGGAGCGCACCGAACGTCAGCCTCTGTCAGGCGTCCGCCGATCAAGAAATCGCGTCCGTCGGACAGGATGCCCTCAAGCTTGTCGAGTGCGGCAAACAGCGGGACGACGGCCTTCTCGTACGCCTGCTGCGTCGTTGCGAAGCCCGACTTGTACTGTTTGCGCGCCGCGAAGGGGAAGTCAGCCCTGCGTGCTACCAACACTGCCTGGCGGATGGAAAGAGGACGTACGACGCCGTTGTTCACATCGTTGTATACCCACTCGTTGAGCGCGTCGATCTCACCCCGCAGCGCCTCGGGGTACAGGTCAAGCTCCTTCTGCTTGCCCGACAGCAGCGAGTCGAAGCCTGTGTTGAGGAAACGGATGATCTCGGACGACTCATTGTTGACGATCTGTCCCAGCTTGGTGTCGTAGATGACAGGGATCGTGTAGCTGTCCAAATGTTGGGGGTTCGGTTATCAGCTTGTGAGCAGCAGATCAGAGCAGCGAGACGAAAGACGGACCGCGCGTCGTATCCGGGCTCAACCTTGTGGTAGACGTCGCGCATGTGGGTGAACGCCTTGCCCTCGGCGTCCTTGAGGCCGAGCGTGTCGCCCGTCGCGGCAGGGAAGTCGGTGTCGAACGACCAGCCGCGCTCGAGCAGGTGCGGGTGGACGACCGAGACGCCTTCAAGGGGGTGCGTGCGTCATCAGCGATCTGCCGCAGGCACTAGAGCCGGGTGAAGACTCACCGATGAAGTCCTCAAGGCCCTTCAGCTTGCGCACGATGAGCGTGCGGTGGGCCCAGGGGCAGGCGAGGGAGACGTAGCTGCCGGTCGAGCGAGGAAGGGGGAGGGAGGGGGTCAGCACGCAGCTCGGCGATCCCAGTTAGGCACGAGTAGACGCACAGGTGGTAGCGACCCTTCTCGGGCTCAAACCTGCCACCGGGGGCGATGGCGTCCCTGAAGCTGGAGACCTGAGGGGCGAGGACAAGGGTAGAGGGTCAGGCAATGGCGAGCGGCGAGAGCAGAGATGGGCACGAGGCGCGGTGCTGACCTGACGCTGGAACGAGCCGTCCTTGCTGGCCCAGGCGGTGATGTCGTTCTTCGAGTCGGGCATTCTGGGCGGGGTGAAGGTGCTGAGGGTGCGGAGGGGTGTGCTGCTGGGGAGGAAGGGGCGGAGGAGGGTCCGGGAGAGGAGCATGGACGTTTGCAGGCAACGGCGCAGCTGGGACGAGGCGAGCTGAAGAGGGACGCGCCCAAGGGAACGGCGAGCCTCGACTGGGAAGCACCCGCTGAGCGATCCTCGCAGCCTGACTGAGCGAGCAGGGAGACGCTCTGGGACCCATAGCGAGTGCTCCCCCCGCCTCTCCCAGCTGAGAAACAGTCAGCAGTAGGAGCTACTCAGCTGCTGATCTTGAGCAGCGAGAGTCGGCGCTGCTGCTGGCCCCTGTCAGCAGGCGCAGCGGGCCGTCGCTTAGCTAGCTTCCGTTCGCAGCACACGTTCAGCCGGTCCCAACACCCCATCGCCCACACCCGACGCTCGCGCAACAAGGAGAGCACGCACCGTAGCCGCGGAGGACGTGTTCGCTGTGTGTCCGGCTACAGCAAAGGAAAGGGGGGCGTCGCTTCAGGTGGGCCTGCGTACTAGTCATTCTGCTTCCTCGCTCAACTCCGCCCGGCGAGAAATCTCGACGCTACTTCCTCTGAGCGAGACGACGACGACGACGACAACAACGTCCCGCTCGCAGCAAAGACATTCAGAACCATCTCCTCCACCAGCATGCCGTCCTTTAATTCTTCAGTTACGGCGACCAACGGCCGTGCGCGCAGGCACTTGCTTAGCTTACCGACCGAGATCCTCGTCAAGGTACGTTTTGGCCTGGCTCATCCTGCTACCTGCTCCTTCTCTGACGCCCCGGCGCTTCCCTGGCGGACGCAGATCCTGGCCAACCTAACAGCGCCAGAACTTCTCGCGGCCTCCCTCGTCGCATCGACCTTCCACAACCTCATCACCCAGCACCAGCTGCTGCAGTATCACCTGCAGCTCTGGAAGCACGGCGCGGTCGACTGCGCAGCCAGCATCGGGCGCGAGGAAGACGAAGGGGTGGCGACGGTCAAGGAGAAGATGGAGCGGCTGATGGAGCTAGAGGAAGGCTGGGAGGAGCTCGATGGGGAGTGGAAGACCCTCCAGCTACAAGAGGACTTGTGCGCCTTTCCTGCTTGCGCGACGTTCAGGTTGTCGTCCTCAAAGCTGACCAAAGACAATTGTACGTGCAGCTTCGTAAGTGACCTTCAAGGCGGCGTCTTCGCGCACGGCACGTACCAGTCAGGCGCTCAATTGTCCGAGCCGACAGGCGTCAGGCTGCATGCCCTCCCCTCCATCCTGTTCTCCCCCTCGTCGCCTGCCCCTCAGCCCGTTGAGCTCGACCTCGGCGAGTACATGGACCTCTCCTTCGACCCAGCCCAAGACCTGCTCGTCCTCATTCGCCTCTCGCCCTCGCGCCCGACGTCCCTCGTTGAGGTGATGCAGCCGCACAGGACGTCATACGAGCTTGTGCTGCTGAGGATGGACGGGACGCCCAAGGACGGCGTGAGCGAGACGGTGCTCGCGTTCGATATCAGGACGCTGTACCCGCCTATCTCGCAGAACAGCTTCCCGGCGAAGGTTGGGCGTCCGCTGCTGCACATCATGGACGGCACGCTCGCCGTCATGGTGCGTCCTGACGGTTTCTGCCCCTGCCTGGTCCTCAGCGCTGAAGTACTCAACGCGCGCTGCAGATCTCCGAGACGGGCGACATGGAGCGCGATGCTGTTTTCGCCTGGAATTGGCGCACCGGCGAGGAAATCTGCGTGCGTCTTGCCGTTGGGCTTTGCACCCTTGCATCGCCAGCTGACGCTTCCCCTTGGGCCGAACAGCAATACTTCTTCGACCGTCCTTCAATTCTCATGTCCTTCACGCTTCTCACGCCCCTCTCCTTCCTCATGACGGGGTACAACGTCCGCACGTCGGTCCCCTGCTTCACGCTCTACGCCTTTGCCGGCTGCTTCCCGCAGCTTGAGGGAACGAAGCCCTGGCCGGTCAGGCGGTACGACCTGCCCCGGCTGAGGCGGGACGTGTTCCACACGAGCGTCGTGTGCGTCGACATCAGGAGCGAGACGGCGAGCTCGACTGGACCCGGCGGCGGGGAAAGGTGGTTCGTCACGGACCCTAGAAGGGGCGTGGTCGTTGTCGACCTCGAGGCAGGACGGCGCATCTTTCAGGTATGCCCTTCCCTCTGGGGCTGCCTTGTCGGCGTGAGCTTGACTCTAGACTCGTACTGCAGTGCCACTACCTCAGGTCGACCCTCATTGCCCACCTCGACGACGCGCTACGCAAGGAGCCGACGTTCCTCCAACGCTCTCCTTGGGCGCGCTGGGGCTCGCAAAACTGCCATCTGCAGGAGGCTGGCATTGAACGGTCGTGCTGCAACTTTAGCGATGGGTGCGGCCTGTCCCTCTGGCCCGGGCTCTACAGCATACTGACCCAGGAGAAGGGGTGTGCGTGCAGTTTTCGTGTCGTCACGGCCGACCACATCCATGGACCCTCGGGCACCGATGCCCCTGCGCCACTCACCGACAAGCGCCACCTCTTTCTGACCGACTACAACCCCGCACACCTTTCCCTCCCGAGCGCGCCGGACGACGGCACGTATTCGCCCGACGCCTGGACGAAGCACGAGTTCCCGACGGTCGTCCGCGCGGGTCGGGTGTTTGAGGATGACGTTTGGAGCTGCATGGCGCGTAGGACGAGGGTGCTCGCTGGGGATGATGGGGAGGGCGTCGCGTGCGAGGCCGTTATGGTCGATCAGGAGCGGCTGATCATTTGCGCGCCGGCGAAGGACGTGCGTTTCTACTATCACTCCGCACCTTCATGCAACCCTATCAGAGCGTACCAAGCTGACCTCGGTCCTTGGTCCTTCCCACTTAGGGCAAGCCGCGTACGTTCAACATCCTCACGCTCTAGTCCTGGCCCCTCGTCCCAGACCTTCAGTCTCCGCCCGGCGTCGTCGCTTGGCCCTCGCTCGGGCAGATGTTGCGCGAACGCCAGTCGCTCGCTCAACTGGCCCGCCCGCGCAAGTGCACAGAAGCAAGAAACGCAATCACTGCCCATCATGGGCCTTTTGCCTGATTGTCCGTGTGTCGGACCTCAGGCGCAGCGCGAAGAACGAGCGCAAGCAGGACGCGGCGTATAGCCATTTGCCACAGAGCTCCTACACCTAGATTGCGGTCATGCGATGGTACAATACCTGCTACTTCTATGTCACCGTACATCTGTGAATCCTGCTCATCTTGCGAGCCAATGTGGCAGGCGACGATAACATGTCCATGCAGCGCAAGTTGAGCGCGTCGACTCCGCCGCCAACACCGACCCCCTTACTTGAACCCCCTTGCAGCATGTCCGCACCCGCCCCTAGCACCTTGCCAGCCGCCGCACCGAACAAGACGGACGACGGCTGGATCACGGCCGTCCCGTCGGCATCCGAAGCGTCGAAGGAAGCAGCTGCACCTGCCGCCGAGGCTAGCTCGGCCCCCCCCGCAGCCTCTGCCTCCTCGTCAACGGCAACCCCGGCACCGGCAGACAACGCGGCACCGTCCGACAAGGCAGAAGACGAGAAGAAGGCAGACCGCGCGTTGAGTTCGCTTGCTAGCCGCATAGGAGGGCTGTCGACGGACGCGCCTGGAGCTGAGCCGGCGGCGGAGCCTGCTGGGGCTGAAGATGGTACGTCAACATCTTGAAGCAAGGCGAGGCAGGACGGCCTGCCGAGCGTTTGCTTGTGCTCGCTTGCCGTCTACAAAGCTGTATCCAGTATCGCAGATACTAGCTCCTGCGTGAGGCGGGGCCGCTGACAGCGCGTGCCCTTTGACAATCGCAGGCGACAACAACCTTACGCCGAACCGCTACCAGGTTTCGGTCAGTTCCTCCTGCGCATGGCAGCTCAGTTGAAACTCGTGCTGACATCTGCCGAAATGCTACCTCGACAGGTCACGCTGGCTGACCAGCAGGCGGACCCGAACTCGCCCTTGTTCAGCATCAAGTCCTTCGAGGACCTCGGCCTGTGCGTCATGCTTCCCTGAGCTCGGTCCCCTGCCGGCCTGACCTCGACACTCCTGGCTTGCAGACACCCCAATCTGCTCAAGGGCATCTACGCTATGAAATTCCAGAAGCCGTCTAAAATCCAGGAGCGCGCGCTGCCTCTGCTGCTGCAGAACCCGTGCGTCACCTTCCCAAGCATGTCGCCGGCGCAGCAACCCCCGGGCTGACTGCCGCGTGGGCGCTCAAAGGCCGCAGAACATGATCGGCCAGTCCCAGTCGGGCACTGGCAAGACGGCGGCGTTCACACTGACGATGCTTAGCCGCACCGACTTCGACCTGCAGGCGCCGCAGGTGCGACCGCTTCAAACCGCCCGTCCCCTAGCAGCATTCGCTGACGACCTTTTCGCAGGCCATCTGCCTTGCACCTTCGCGCGAGCTCGCACGCCAGATCGACGACGTTGTGAGCTCGATGGGCCAGTTCACGCCGCTGAAGACGTTCCTCGCCGTCAAGGACTCGTTCTCGCGCAGCTCGCCGCCGGTCGACGCCCACACCATCATCGGCACGCCTGGTACCGTGCTCGACATGATTGTCAAGCGCAAGATCGACGTCAAGAAGATCAAGTGCCTCGTGCTCGACGAGGCGGACAACATGCTCGACCAGCAGTCGCTTGGCGAACAAACGCTGCGCGTCAAAAAGTGCGTCGGCAGCGAAGTCTTCACACGCCATAGGAGGCAGCGCTGATGACGTCTCTCCTCGCACAGCATGCTCCCCAAGACGATCCAGCACATCCTCTTCTCGGCCACCTTCCCCGTGCTCGTCCGCCAGTTCGCCGCCAAGTTTGCGCCGTCGGCGAACGAGATCAAGCTCGCGCAGGAGGAGCTCTCGGTCGACGGCATTCGCCAGTTCTACATGGACTGCAAGGATGAGGCGACCAAATACGACGTCCTCGTTGAGCTGTACAGCTTGCTCACGATTGGCCAGAGCATCATCTTCTGCCGTGTGCGTCCCCTTTGTGGTTCCTTTTCCCTGTTTCTGCTCAGCGCTACGCTGACGCACCTTCTATCCTCGCGTCAAACGCAGCGCAAAGACCAGGCGGAGCACATTGCGCAGCGTATGCAGGCCGAGGGCCACCAGGTCGCCTCCCTGCACGGCAACAAGCTGGCCGAGGAGCGCGACGCCATCATTGACGGCTTCCGGGACGGCAAGACGAAGGTCCTCATCACGACCAACGTCATTGCGCGCGGAATCGACATTCAGCAGGTCAACATGGTCGTCAACTACGACATGCCGACGACGGCGGACGGAAAGCCCGACTCGGAGACGTACCTGCACCGTGTTGGTAAGTTGCGCCCTCGCAGCCCCTTCACCTCGGCCCGGGATGGCCGCTGATCAGCGTGAAACGCGCTTGCACAGGTCGCACGGGCCGCTTCGGCCGCAAGGGCGTGGCAATTTCGTTCGTGCACGACAAGCGGTCGTGGGACGAGATGCACGCGATCGAGGAGGACCTCCAGCGCGAGATCATCCGCGTTGACACGTCCGACTTTGACGAGATGGAGGCCGTGGGTCCAACTGCTGCTTCCATCCCATCCATGAGCGGACGTTGACCTATCCTTGCATCTGGCTCGCGTTCGCAGACCATCAAGAAGGCGATGAAGTCATAGGGCGGAGGATAGAAAAAACTGCTTCCGTCGCGCCTTCATTGCGAGCCGAGCATGAGCATGAGCTGCGACGGAGTCCCTCACGTTGGCTTGCATGATCAGCCCCCCCCCCCCCCCCCCCCCCCCCCCCTCCCCCCCGCGCGGACCGACGCCACCCCTCCCCCTGCCAACAAAGTTCGGCACGCCCGCCCCGCCGGCCCCCGCCCGGGGGGGGGGTGCGAGGGGGGGGGGGCACAGGCCCCGCAGGACC